>KQ962468.1:135469-146526 GCA_001563735.1 Leucoagaricus sp. SymC.cos
AAGGTGGTGCATGTTAGCAGTCTGCCCCCAGGCATGTAAGCCCAGGCTAATGGTACAGAGTAATCCACAAGATAAAACTAGAAAACACAATGCTATATCGAAGTGAGTCCATCACAGTCATATCTAGTCATTCAGCATTTCCTCCCCTCAACCAAAGCCAATGGGGATACTTAGTTGTCCTACTTAAAGAATTCAGCAGCAGTGCCTAAAAGCCTTCCCACTCTTCTGCCTAGACTTTGCTGTCTTCTCAGAAATTATATCAAAGAAAACCTCTGTTCCAGAACCACTATTCTGACTGAACCATTGGGCCAGCTAGGGGCAGTCAAAGCAGTGCCTCTAATATGGGCACTGTTTGTCAGATACACTGTGCTCACCTTTGCAGTTGAGACAACATGGGGCATGAGAGCATAGAACTCCCTTAGGGGTTAGGTCCTGGAGTGGAGTAGTCTTGGAGTTACCTTGGCAACAGGGTGTATGTAGATAATGACTGGCCTTGGTATGAGGGCCAGCACAGCAGGGGCACTTAGGGGCCTGAGTATAGCAGACATAAGTTGAATGTCCCCAGTGCCAGCAATACTGGCACAAAGTGATGCCTGAGTGAGAGTGGGCCACCTGCACAAAGCAGGCGACCAGGCCAAACTGGAAGAAGGTACTAATCAAGTGTTTGGCAGAAGCACCAGACTAGAAGTTGAGAATGTTGAACTACACTGTGGCAGTGTCAGCATATTATGAGTTTCTCATAACATGAGGGGTGTTAGTGAGAGTAAAAGAGGAGGCCAGGTGGAACTTCTCCATAGTCTCCTTGATAAGGGCTGATATGATGGGAGTGACTTTATTGGCCTGGAAATATGGGATATTGATGATCTTCAAGAAAGATCGTGATCTAGGAAGGGCAGCCTCAACTAGCTCAGAGAGTGCTAGGAGGTGCTGGACAGCAGAGAAGATCAGGCCTATTTTATCCTGACTCACAACATGTGATGTGAGAAGGGTGACACCTCCATAAGCAAAAGCACAAGAGTTAATCTGAAGGTCACTTTTACTAAAAGTCTGATTGGCAGTGCCAACCAGAGCAGAGAAGATAGAGGAATTGGGGAGTGAAGACATCCAAACCAAGATCTGACAATATGAGAGACCAGCAATAGTCAACTTGATCTTGTGCTTGGAGGCAGCAGGGGGGACCAAAGCCTGATGCATTGCAATGATATGATTAGATGGGAGATCAGACACTGTCTTGGCCAAATTGACCAAGGCAGTAACATTGTGTATGGTATCAGCATAAGATCTCATGGGGCCAGAGGGGATCTTAGAACCAGAAAGGACTGGGTACTTGGAAGACTGAGCAGACTGAGAGGGAGGAGCAGGCTTGGATGCCTAGAGATGGGCAGTGGCCTCAGAAGGAGGACTATGTAGCTTTGAGAAAGAAACTGGGACTGCTGACTCAGCAGATCCACAGGTCAGGACCAGAGTAGAAGTAATCCAGGGTAACACATCATGCATGACCAAGGCCAGCATAGAGGAGTTGGGAGTATCCTCAAAGGGCAGCATATATCACTCTCCTGCAACAAGTACCATTATATTCTATCTATAGATACTAGAACAGTATCACTATACTATATTCACAAATACAGAAAGAGTACTACTGTACTCTATCTACAAGTACTAGAATAGTACCACTATACTGTGTCCACAGATATAGAAAGAGTACTATCATACTCTATCCACAGATATCAGAACAGTATCACCATACTGTATCTGCAGATAGAGAAAGAGTACCACTGTACTCTATTCGCAGATACCAGAACAGTACTACTATACTGTATCCACAGATATAGGAAAAGTACTACTGTACTCTATCTACAGATACTGGAACAGTATGACTATACTCTATTCACAAATACCAGAACAGTACCACTGTACTCTATCTACAGATATAGAAAGAGTATCACTATACTATACTTTATCTGCAGATATAAGAAGAGTACTATTATACTCTATCCACAGATATATGAACAGTACTATTATACTGTATCTATAGACATGGGAAGAGTACCACTATACTCTATCCACAGATACATGAACAGTACTACCACACTGTATCTACAGATATAGGAAGAGTACTACTATACTATATTTACAGATATTAAAACAGTACTACTATACTCTATCCACAGATACTGGAACAGTACTACCATACTCTATTTACAGATATCAGAACAGTACTACTGTACTCTATCCATAGATACATGAACAGGACTAACTCAAATAGTATATTTGTACTATATCTACAATAATTCTACTGTGCTATCATGCTTGTTTCATTATCTCAAGTCTAGGTTTACATCATTTCTTAATCAAGACTGTTTGTGTTGCTTTGAGTTAGAATACATTTCAACTAAACTATTGCATAACTCGATTCCCACACTTCGATTGAGGCCAGAGCATATGTATTTTTACTTTAGAGCGTGTGAGCTTTTTACTTCTGAGTGTGAGTTTGTAACCATATGGAACGATCCCTTATCCGCAGAATATACACTGGGCTGGCGAGTCAATACCCCACATGACTTATTGAAACTTTATCATGATAATCACGATAAATATCCAATACAATCATAATAAGGTCGGAATCTTTGATAACATTTCAGTATGTTTTCAATAATACGGCTGCCGTATTGACTCACCGGCCCAGTGTATACATATACTTTGATGCAAACTCGAGACACATAAATTGAAATCAGTGGCGTTCGTTTCACGCTTACCCGACTCACAGGGACCGTAGGTCATATACATAAAGTAAAGGTGACCCACTGTTATGTTTCATTGTGATACCAACGAGTCGACAGTCGTAAGATATGCACTAGTAAAGATCGATCCGTGACCGCTGCATCCACTGCATTATGCTGATTTCAATATCTAGTATTCAAGTCTCAAGGGCATCGGAACGTACGCTTAAAAAAAGGCAGTCACCACTCTCCGCATCACGGTATTCAAAGCAAATTCGTTGGCAGTGGTGGTTCCATTCTCCTGGTTGACACAGTCAGAAAGCATAATAAGGGAGAGGATGCCGGGGCAAAAGCAGGAGAAAGATGTGGCTGTGCATTCAACCCCACTCCGCCGTTACTTAGTCCTCTCCCAGATATCAGGCTCAATTCCGAAGCTCTCATTTTCGTTCTTTTCTTGATGGGAGTAACCAGTTGATACCAGGGGTCAACACCAGCTCTTTTTGTTAATTCAAAAGCTAACGCTCGAAGCTTGAAGGCTTTTCCGGTCGTTACATTGGAATACGAGGCATCATAGAAATGGGGATCGTCGCACTGGTCAGTTGCTTAGACTGACATTTTCCGCAATATGACGTCGATAATCTGCTCGCCACATGGTCAATATGAATGATATATACTCACTTTATGCGGCATGCCGCGTGGCGTACGACAGCCAAAGTTAGAGTCACAGGGAACAACGGGTAACATGTCCACCTCTTGCTTCGATTACTCTCGTAACAAGAAACGACTTCCTTCTAGCTCTGAGAAAACATTGCCCAAATAATTCCTAAAAGAACTTCAAGTAACTATGGAACATCCATCTCGTGCTCCGTTACCCCGCCAATTTCTGTTGAACCTCCTTCTAAAATATTACCCATGTAGCAGCGGACCACGCGTAAACATTGAACATCCGATGGTCCGGGCCAAGTCTCACTCAGCCCTTCAATAATCATTTCGGTTCAGGGTTGATTGTATGATGATTCCGTCGTAAACCCAAAATGTGAAAGCAGTAAACAATCCCAAAGATAAAGATCTCACCCTCGGCTTTCAAGTTCGCGCGATCAGCGCTGCACAATTGTACGAGATGGCGGCCGCTACTCCAGCATGATTTCCTTTAAGTGAGTCTAATTGGAAGAACGTATCTTGGTGCTTTCTTCACTCGCTAAAGACCCTCGACACTCAATTACTTGTACCAGTTGAACATCATGCGAACACCATTGATCCCTCTTCAAGTTCTGTACATTACAATCACCTCCGGTATCCTCGTTTTTGTTGACATGTCCCGATGGCTCAAGTTGAACTGACGTCCCACTTGCCTAGTCATCAATGTATGTATTTTGCTCTATGACGCACTCCTAACAGTGAATGTCGAGGTGAGCACCATCAAAATCGTCCGTCATACCTGCATCTTGTTTCTCATACATCCGTCTCTTAGCTTAAGCTTGTCTGGAGGTAAATGTCGAGTCACCTTTATTCTCTTTCACTCACTAATCTCTGGTAATGAAGACAGCGTTGGACCGCCAGCAAAGTCTTATACCTCCTCTGTCGCTACTTCTTCCTTTCCGTCGTCCTGTAAGTTCAGGTTGCATGCTATGTAGATTCGTCAGGGTAATTTTATTGATCATGGGAGCTAGCATCAATCTATTTGGTGAGATCGACATTCCATTCAGTCAACACTGGAGTCTGACCAACGGACCGGTTATTGTAGTGTATACAGGTCTCATTCATATGCCGGAGCATGTAAGTCACTTCAGTAATTCCTACTGACTCGGGGGGACTAACAGTTTGGAAATTTGGCAGTTGTGAGGGTTCATCACCTCTTCTCTTGTTTTATTTCTCAAGGTATGTTTTCCAGTTGTCATGCCTGGCAAAACATTTGGCTCGGTGTGTCAGTGGGTCTCTTTCAACTGACAAACATGAAGGCTGATTTTTGAAACTAGAGGCAGTGTCCTCTCAAGTGTTCTCCCGGATGGAATGATGCTTCTTCGCTTGGACGCATTATATAGGGAACGACCAAGAGGTGTGCCACTGCTGCATAGTTTCAATCAGATATTTGACATTAAAAATTCTCCGCTTTGTAGTTCGCATTGTTACTTGGCTCATCTACACTGGTAACTCAACTCATCGCTCGTAAAGATGTTCATGTTTGCTTACAATGGCACCTACAGTACACAGTTTGGTAAAGACACGTCTGAATCACAACATAATGGAGCACTGACAGTCATTCCCGAAGGCTTTGTTCACTATCATTATGATCAACAATAATATGGGTCCCCACATCACCTTTGTTGATACCATCCCATTCGGCTGTAATATAATTCTCTATCTCAATTTAGGAGTCCGAATGATATATGTCACGTAAGTGGTACTTTTGAAACAAGCCTCTTTCGACGTTGATAGTTAATTTCCGTATGTTTTTTCTGCCACTAGAATAGTTGGAGTCGTCGCACATTGTGAGTACACCATTTTTAGGACATCTATAGCTGTTCACAAGAATATGCATGCAGTTTACTATTTCACCATCACCTACGCACAATATAAGAATGCGGCTCGTCAAGTTGGGGCAAATTCTCATCTCAGCTTGACTGCATTCCCTTCCATGCAAAGAGAGTTACCAACATTCTACACTCTCCTCCAGCAAGGTGCCATGTATTTCTTCGCGTTAGTGGTTTCTTTACTTTGTAAAACCAGCATCAGCTAATTACATTGTCTTATGTCAGTGTTACAGGTTTGTTCTGAGTTAATCGCTTGACTAAACGATGTACATCAACTGACTTAAATGCAACCTTATAGTTTTCCTCTTATTCGTTAATATCCTCGTTTTTTGCATACGTACTTTCAAACAACTATGGCTTCCGCATATCATGTAAGTAACCTCTCACAGTTGCTCATTCTGTATGCACTTAAAACAATACTGCAGATCATGGATGATGATTAATCCGCTTCTGGTGAGTCCGTAGATTAAAACCTAGAGGCATTTTCTTATGTCAATATTTTCAGGCCGCCCGACTTTACCTCGGAATGAAGAATCTTGGGTCAAACGAGAATAACGGGAATACATCACGCCTACATGCTATTCAACTTGAGGTTGAGACTCTCCAGGCAGCGTGAATTGACAGCTGGCATGTTTAACATTGATGTTCATTGCTCCGAAGTTGGCTGAGGTGATTAACAAGTACTGTTGCTTACATCTGAAATTGGAATTGGAACAACATCCACTATGAGGGTTAGCCGCTTATGTTGGAGGAGTGTAGATGAATATAGCTTGAATTTTGATTTATTTACCTAAAATCTCGCCTGGTTCGGAGAGTGTCCCGGTTGGTAACTGATTTGAAGATCACTGATACAATAAATAGCGGAGACGACAAGGGATGATTTACAATACGCCCAAGGTAACTTCAGAGAGTCCGATGTAGCCTATGTCAACGAATATTAGCATAAGGCCATGAAACCATGGAAAATACACATACAAACTGGAAAACTAACTCGGGTTCTCTACCTCATACTTAGCTCCTCTCAAAATTTTAACATATAACCTCGGTCCTCCCGTGAAAACCCAATCTGGACTTTCGCCAAGGAGCATGTGTTAGATGACTGGCCATAGAATGGCACCAGTAGTGCTACTTGAGGCTGTTGCCAGGAGACTGAAACGCAGAGTCACAGATGAGGATCGGTTACTTCAACCCTAGTAATTCACGTTCAAACTCCGGGAAACAGCCGACGGGTCAATTATACATCCAGTAAAGTGCAACAAGAATGCAGGACGATGAAAGCTGAAAGTTGTGATGATGTGCATGGTACGGAGGGAAAATCTAATATAGCATGGCGTTTTGACCTTGGGAGCATGGGCTAGACTGGTCATTACTAGTACAAAAACCGAATACACGAGAACCCGGTGGATTGTCAAGCATCAGAAACGGATACGTATAAGCCCTCGATTCTCAGAATGCGAGATTGACAAAACGAAAGCTTGCTAGCTGGTAGACAAAAACTGTTCTCCGAAACCAACATGCAGAAGCCCAAACTCAGTGCGCGTGCATTACTGTAAGAGCTGAGGAGATGATTGACGATGATGATAGGGAACCGCCAAGTTAGCAGCGTAACCATGCCAAGCTAAGAAAGCTAGAGCCGATGGGTCAATTTATTACTTTGAATTTGACTTAAAATGGACGGAAGAATAGAAGCTGTTTCCAGAGTCTCGCAAGGACTATTGCCAGCGGAGGATTCAGAGAAGCGAGAAGCAAGGCCAGAAGTCCACGAAACACAATTTTCTTCCACGGTGGGGTAGTCAAAAATGGTGAGAAGTAGAGTCACATGTGTTACGGCTGCTGCATGACCTATACTTAACCTTTTTTCCTGAAAAGAAGCGTCAAATGTCGAGGGATTGACATCACCGGGAGACCCCGGTAGTGTAAGCTTGGAAATGATCTCAATCCAAGTTGTTCAATAACCACCGGGACCTCAAATTTAACGTAGTCGAGCGAGTACAAAATGAGGCTTGCGTCTTCTTTCTCCACCCCACCATGTTCTCGTCTTCTGTGGCCAGAAAGTGTCGGGGTTTCCTCTCTCTCTGGACAACACTTCCATCCCTCTCTGCTGCTATCGATATCGACCCAGCTAAATTAGACGCGTGTCCAGGCTACACTACTTCGAGTGTCAAGACAAGAGGCGGTACTCTGATTGCAGATTTAACACTGGAGGGTCAAGCTTGCAGTGTATTTGGCGAAGATCTTCAAACGCTGTCGTTCAGCGTTGTTTATGAAACCGGCAAGAAACCCAGAATATTCTGCTCACCCCAATTTTAGAGGAACGTATCCACTTCAAAATCACTGATGCAAAATCCACACATTATGAGGTTCTTGATTTCATCTTCCCTCGTCCCGATTCTTGTCACCCTGTTTCTCCTGAGTCAGATGCCCTCCAGTTCAACTATACAACTTCCCCCTTTTCGTTCTCAATCTTGAGGACGTCGACGCGGGAGGTGCCTTTCCCAACCGCCTCGCACCCGATTATCTCTGAGCCACAATATCTCCGCCTGAAGACAATCCTACCAGATAATGCCAATATCTATGGTCTTGGGGAAAATACCAACTCCTTGCTGCAGATTACATTGACTCTCTGGTCCCGTAATTCCCCTGGAATTCCACGTGGGACAAATTTGTATGGGAATCATTCCATCTATTTTGAACACCGAACCACTGGAACGCATGGCGTGTTTGTCCTGAACTCTAATGGCATGGACATCAAACCGTCGAATGGGGGTGGGAATAGCCTGGAATATAATGCGATTGGTGGTGTTCTCGACTCCTACTTCTTGGCTGGAAGCGAGCCAGATCCCACTGGGGTTGCTCGTCAGTATGCTGGAGTCGCCGGAACGCCAGCAGAGGTGCCGTATTGGTCGTTTGGTTTCCATCAGTGTCGCTTCGGTTATAAGGGTATGTGTCCATTCTTTAGCATTTCGTTGTTCAATCTCTTGTAGACTTTGTCGATGTTGCTGGAGTCATTTCGAAATACGCCGCAGCCAACATTCCTCTGGAAACTATGTGGACGGATATCAATAGGTCATTGCTTCTGTGGATCAGACAACCCCTATCTGATGAGCAATTCTAGACTATATGGATAGACGACGCATTTTCACTTTTGATCCCCTTTGAACAGAATGCGTGATATTGTAAACTTCCTCCACACTCATAATCAGCACTATAGTACACCACGACGTCGCTCTTCGTCCTATTTATCCTGACGCAAATTTATAGTTCTGATGACTGATCCTGCTGACGCGTTCTTACCAGATGACGAGAACTACGCTCCATATCACCGCGGCAAAGGCCTTAACACATATCTCAAAGCTGACAACGGAAGTGATTTCATCGGTCTTGTTTGGCCAGGTAGGTCCATGACAATCCGCAACCTTACCAACTATATTCATAATATTATCGTGCCTCAGGCGTGACCGTGTGGCCGGGTGCGTTTCCAGCTAGATTCTTCTTCGCTCAATTATTCTCATGCCAAGTTATCAGATTGGTTCGACCCGAACGTCACTGAGCGAGTACACGAGTTTATTTCTCAGCTGCAGATCTTTACGTCTTGTAGATACTGCGACAATGAATTCCTCCATTTCTATGATCTTGAGACGGGCATTGACATAGATGGTGTTTGGATTGATATGAATGAGCCTGCCAACGCGAGCGAAGATCTTTTTAGATCAACACACGTGTACAGGTTTATTTGAACGGCTTTGCTTACGCTCAACAGTTCTGTAACTTGCCATGTGACGGTCCCTTTCAACAAGCCGTCGAGCAAAATCTCCCTCCTCCGAGGGTTGATCCACCTCCTGATCCTAACGCTCCTATCTTTGGAAATGCAACAGGAAATACGCTCCAAAAGCGAGATGACGTCCTCAACCCACCTTATGCCATTAATAACGCCGCAGGGCCCCTCTCTAGCAAAACTGCCTTTGTGAGTCAGATTCCAAGCCCTGGGACCACACTCGCTAACCTGTTCAATTGCAGACAAACGCAGTGAATGCCAATGGTATTCAACAGTACAACACGCACAACCTATACGGTACCATGATGTCTATGGCTACACGCATAGCGATGTTGGGGCGCCGGCCAGGAAAACAGACTCCGAAAACGGACTCTGGTCATCACTCGCTCAACATTCGCTAGTGCTGGCGCTCATGTCGGAAAATGGTTGGGAGATAACGCTAGTTTGTGGGAGCACTACAGGTTCTCCATCGCTGGCATGCTCAACCTCGCTACGATCTTCCAAGTACCAATGATTGGAAGTGATATCTGTGGATTTTGTAGGTGGTCACCTTCGCATGATCATTGATCCGAGCTAAAACGAGTGGCAAAAGCGGGGAATACAACTGAGACTCTTTGCGCTCGATGGGCTATGCTCGGCGCCTTCTATCCCTTCATGCGCAACGTTGGTCCATCTGTTTTCTCACCTCCAAGCCTTTGCTTACATTCACTCCAGCACAACTCGGACGCGCCAATTAGTCAAGAATTCTACGTTTGGGATACTGTCGCACAAGCAGTAAGAAACGCAATCAACACTCGGTGAGCTACATACTATGGACCTTTCCAAAAGATTAGTGAGCTTTATCTCCAGCTACCGGCTTCTCGACTATCTTTACACCGCATTCCATCAGGCGCACCTTGATGGGACACCTGTCCTTCATCCTCTCTGGTTCAAGTACCCCAAGGACACTAACACCTTCCCCATTGACTTGCAATTCTTCTTCGGAGACTCTGTTCTCGTTTCGCCCGTCACCCAGGAGAACTCAACTTCGGTCGACGTCTACTTCCCAAAGGATATCTTCTACGACTTTGCGACCCCCACGCCTGTCGAAGGCACTGGCTCGACGGTCACTCTGAACAATATCAACTTCACCACTATTCCTCTTCACATAAAGGGTGGCGCTGTCCTTCCCCTTCGTGTTCAATCCACCAAGACTACAACAGCACTCCGGAAGGACTTCGAATTCGTTGTCGCGCCTGGTCAAGACGGCACTGCCTCCGGACAACTGTATATGGACGGCGGAGAGTCGATAACCCAGCGAAGCACCACTTTGGTCAAAATGGACCTCAAGGGTGCCAAGCTGGACGTTCGAGGTTCGTTTGGGTTTGCCACTGGTGTCAACGTAGCACGTGTCCGCTCCCTCAACGTTCAGAGTAAGCCGATGACGATCGGCGTGAATGGCAAGAGTGTTGGTGCCTCGGACGTGGCCTACGATTCAAGCAACAAGATTCTCGACGTCACTGTCAACCTTGCATTCCGAAGCAATTTCTCGGTGGGATATTCATATGTCTCTATACAAGACTCTTGTGGTGGTCTTTGGGACATTGGGTATCCCTTACTTCGACATCTTTGATAGTCATAGTAAATGATCACGAACAAATGATGAACGGGTGAGGAATGAGCTACTTATAAATAAATGATAAGCCAACTTCATTATCATACTGCAAAACTGGTTGCACGCCTTGCTGCCATATAGTGAACATTCGGTAAGAAATGAGATACAAAAGCAAACGTGCGAATGAGATTATTAGCCGCACACAACCGCTCCTTGTGCACCGCGGACCCTCCACCAAAGTTGTATAACTATCACCACCTCATCTTCTCCGCTCCCATATAGATATTCGTCAACCAGCAAAACGAGCGCACCGTAAGAAACCATGTTTTTTACAAAGAGAAAATTGATCTTGCCTTTGAACACAGCAAACGACGCATTGTTGAATATTCTGCAGAGGGGTTGAATCTTCAATATGAAACAGGCGCGAGCGAACATAC
>KQ962469.1:6147-34794 GCA_001563735.1 Leucoagaricus sp. SymC.cos
AAGACACTAATCATTTTAACCTTCAAGACTCGAGTTATGGAGCTACCACAACTGCTATAAGTGCCAAAGAACTCAAGTTAATGCAACAACAATGTCCGAGGAGCTACACTCGACACTACAGATCGCACTAAAACACCACAAGTACACTGACTCAAACTGCACGATGTCTTCAAAGCCAATTTGTAGCTGCAATACACAAGGGGCCAATCTTTATAATTGGGCTTGTATTTCTCAACTTATTGAATCTGACGTTTCTGGGATATAGTTCTGGCTTATATTTCTCTACTACTGGTGCTCTGACTGAAGAAACTTCAATATACTTTTAAGCACACGCTTTAGATCATCGTTTTATACACAATTGTCGGAGCGCAGCCATAGCAAGTGGGTTTCTTGCTTGACATATGTCCTAATAGGTGGTTTATATATTCAAGAGTGAGTTAAAACAAATACAAAGTTATGACAACATTATGATATGTTTTGTAACAACTTGAAACATTAAATGAGTGTTATTTTAAAAACTGTCCAATCAGAACATGATGGAAAAATATGAGCGCATGCCCACATGAAATGCTTCTGTTATTAATTCTATGATTGGCTCGCTGCAATAGCTGAATTTGATTCTAGTGGATCTGGTGAGTCATCTAGGGAGCTCTGCTAATCTTGGATTTGTCTAGGTGTGCTTTGCAAAGCTCATCAATCAAAAAAAACAACATATTGTTCTGGTTTTGTTGGATCATTCTACATCAGCATGTGTGCACACACGTAGTAAAGAACTTCTCACAGTCATATAGAGACCAGATTGTTAGCCCAAGTTAGAGGTCCAGGACTCATGACTGGTCATAGGATTTACATCCTGACTGCTGCTGCTAAGTCTCGATGCCATTCCATAGCCACCACTACCTGTGATTGTTGGTTCAAGATACACATTCAGTTTTATTGTATATGTGTTCTCAAAATTGTTAACACTGTGTGTGTGTGGACCTCTAAGAGATACACTTGCTTTGCAAAGTGTGCACGCTGATGTTACATGATCTGTATTACTTAGAAGGATTGTTGAATGTTACTGTAGTTCAGTGTACAGTGTTACTTTATGCTGTAGTTATGCCTTTTAAGGCTAATTGAAAATTTGCTGTAACATCTCCCCCTCACTATAAACAACTGTCCTCAGTCTCTTCTACTATGGCTGTTAAGTTCCGAATGGGATATGGAGGGAATAGACACAGAAGCGTCAGAAATAGTCAGGAATGATTAACACAGAAGCAGAGGTAGAGTCAGAGGCATGAGATCAACGGGAGCGGAAGAAGTTGGGAATGGACCTTGGCTTCAGCTTATGTGCTGCACTGTTCCACTGCCGGTGGTCCAATTTAGGAACATGAGAGATTAGGACTTAAAGGAAACTGAGGGGACAAATAGTTTAAAGTCAGAATAATTGGAAATGTCAAACTAAGTTGATTATCAG
Source organism: Leucoagaricus sp. SymC.cos (assembly GCA_001563735.1). Lineage (NCBI taxonomy): Eukaryota > Fungi > Basidiomycota > Agaricomycetes > Agaricales > Agaricaceae > Leucoagaricus > Leucoagaricus sp. SymC.cos. The sequence continues at coordinate 7,607 of KQ962469.1, forward strand.
ACTGGAGAATACATGACCGTAATCCACTACTTAAATACCTATGGAAAATGTCGGAAAGTGATAAACAAAAGGTGGAATCAATGGAAAAGCTATGTGATGCAATGGACATGTGATGAAGACAACAGAGAGATAATGAAACTGTATGACATATAATGAAAAGTGAGCATATGGAGGAGATGGGTGGTGACATATGAAGTATGAATGAAATCACAAACGGCAGGCATAGTATAAAAGGAAATATGAAAGCAAAGTGGAAAACATCAGTATTGAGCAGAAAGGGCATAAAGGGAATAGTAACCAATAATCAACAGCAATAAAAGGTGAACAGAATCGAAAGGGAGACAAGTGGAAATGTGTGGGAATATTTGGAAAGGAATAATATACAAAAAAATGGTAAGTTATAAAACAGTAGGAATAGAAAGGAAAACCAGCAGAAATAGTCAGTAATAGTTGGGATCGATCTGAAACATATGAGTTGTAACAGTATTCCCCCCTTAAGGCTGAGCCTTTGAGGCCAGTAAAATCAACGTGTGGGAAAAATCACACACCCCCAAATATATAAGTTGAACTTGGTGAAATTTTCATTCTTTACCTTTGACCACTATGTCTAGCCAACCCCCTTCCCAGACTCAATGATTGGAGACCCCCACCAGTGCTGCAGCAGAATGCAGGCAGCAGCTTGCTGAGCAGAAGCATCAATGAGATGAGGCAGCAAGAAGGGCTGAGGAGGAGCAGTTGAGGAGGGAGGAAGAGGAACAATGAGCAAATTAGGAGTTGGCAAGGATTGAGGAAGAAGAGTGGTTGGAGAGGGAGTGGGTGGAATGCGAGTGGGCTGCACAGGAGGAGTGAGAGTGAGAGGAGAGAGCTTGGGGATTGGCAGAACAGTGGTGGCAGGAGCAGGAGAGAGGGTTGATGCTGGAGTGGGTGAAGGGTAAGAGCAAGAGCAAGGCCCAGTCTCAGGATGAGGCTGTGGCAGGTCCTTCTCGGGCAGTGTCAGAGGGATCAAGTTGGAAGCAGGCACGGGAGGATGAGGATGATGACGACGAAGACAAGAAAGTGGAAGTCGTCAAGAAACCACGAGGGAAAAGAGGGTTGATGATCATGATCCAGCCAAGAGAAGTGATGGGTGGTGGGAAGACCTGCCAGAGGTGTCATGACCTTGGAATCAGGTGTACATTGGCTGAGCCTAAAGAGTAAGTGCCCAATTTTTGGTAAGTGCCAAGAACTAACTGAATACTGCACAGTAATATGAAGACTCATGCCTGTGGCCCCTGCTACAAGGGGAAGAAGAAGTGCATACCAATAACAAAGGAGAGGGAGCAATTGCGGAGTGCAGCCAATGATGGCCCACTGTGGGCACTGGCCTTCATAGCAGAGAGGCTGGCAGAGTGGGTTGAGAGGACACTCGACCTTGTGGATGAGTTCCTGTTGAGGAAGATGGAACTGCCAGCAGTGACAAGCTCAAGTGGAGAATCAGCAGGGAACATGGAGTTGGTGGAGGGACAAGCAGAGGGAGAGGAGAAGGGGAGCAAGGAGAAAGCTGATGACGTGATGGAGGAGGATTGAGGTCGGGGCTGCTCCTCACCACTTCTTGGACTGTACACATATTTTGGACATTGGACTATACCGCTGGAGGAAAAAATAAATTTTTAGTTGTTTTTCTTGGAGAATCTTTTGGTGTGAATTAAGAAAAAGTGAGAAAGTCAGAAATAAGCAGTAGGTGGACTTGGTGAAAATTCATCCCTTCTTTCCCACATACCACCATCATCTTCAGGTGTTGGTCATGCATTGTTGAATCTACACTATGTCTACTGGAGAATATATTCGTAACCTAGGTGTATATCCTTGGGATGAGGATGTTGAGGACTCTGGCACAGAGATGTCTAGTCTGACTCCTGCCCAGGGGGGTGATGCTGAGATGGTGGGCCCCTCTATTCCTTGCTTGTCAGTCCTCCCAGCTGGGCCACCTGACCCCATCATGCCTGTCCCTAGTAAGGGCAAGGGCAAGAAGAAGTGTAGCTTGGTCGCTGCTGAGCTCACACCCCCTCTGCCTTGCTTGGCGCCCCCGGTGTCTTGCCCCACTACTCCTGCTACTCTGGCTCTCTCTCCTGAGGCTTTGGTTTTCCATCCTCCCCCCCCTTCCAGGGGTGACTTTCTCTCTCGGGTTGAAGCTCCCACTTCTAGGTGGTTTGGCCCTACTCTGGTGTTGTCCAATGAGTTGTTGGACATTGTCTCCTCTGTCAATCATGCTCTTGCAGCCTGGTCTGGAAAGGCTTGGAAGGAGGAACATGATTGTATGCATCTCACTTGCACCCTGTCCATTACGGTGGGGCACATCGTTTCTGTGCAGTGGCACACTCTGCCCTTCGAGGATACTCCTGGTGCACTCACCTTTGCTTCAATGCTGGGGGGTCTCCTGCCTCATGGCTCTGCACAGCCACCTCTTCCAACCCATGGAACAGCTGACTCAGCTGTCCCTCCTCCTTCTGCTCCTGTGCACGGCCCTCCTTCAGAGGCCACTGCCTGTCTGCCCCTGGCTCCCAAGCCTGCTCCTCCTCCTCAGCCCACTTGGTCTTCTAAGTGCCCCCTGCCTCCTTCCTCCAACATCAGGCATTCCTATGCTGACATGGTCCATGATGTGACATCCTTGGTCAATTTGGCCAAGATGGTCTCTGACCTCCCTTCTGATTGCATCATTGCGATGCATCAGGCTTCCGTCCCACCTGCTGTTCCTAAGCAGAAGATCAAGTCAACTGTTCCTGGTCCTTCCCGGTGACAGGTCCTCATCAAGATTGACCCTCTCCCCTCTTCTTCACAGTTCCCAGCCTTGGTTGGGGCTGTTAACTGTTCTCTCGGCAAGAGCGACCTTCAGGTTGACTCCTGCCACTTCGCATATGGGGAGATTTCCCTCCTTACCTCTCAGGTCACTTCCCAGGGTGAAATAGACCTGGTGAAGGCTAGTGTCCAACACCTCCTCTCCCTTGCTGATGGAGGGGTTGAGGCCTCTCTTCCATGTTCACGATCTTACCTTAAGGTCATGGACATTCCTTTCTTCAAGGCAGATGGCCAGCAGGTCACTGCCTCTGATGTCCGGGCAGTCATGGGGAAGTCCCACATGGCCGGCTCCTTTACCCTTGTGAATAGCCCTCAGGTTATGTGCAATTCCCGACATGCCAATACTGCCACTGTGTGGTTCGACATTCTTGATTTCCAGTCAGGTGCTGCTGCTAAGCACTTGATCGGTTCTTCCTTCCAGTTCAGCCCGGCCTCATGCTTCATGCGTGTGGCCTGCTCTCATTTCAGTGTCCCTTTGTGCCAGCACTGTTGGTGCTGGGGACATTCTACACACACCTGTCATTCTCAGGCCCCCCAATGCCCCCGGTGTGCTGGTCCTCATACTGAGGCTGGCCACTGTGACCACGCTTCCTGCTGCAGGGGTAACCCCTCTGCAAAGCCACCCCAGGAACTGACCCCTGTGGGAGCTCCATGCCCACATGCCACATGCTGTGTGAACTGTAGAGGGGATCACAGTGCTAGCAACTGACGATGCCCCTTCTGGCATCACCACTTTGACCAGGCATGGCTGGCTGAAAAGTCGGCTCTGTCTAGTCTTCATGAGGGGCTCCAGGAAACTTCCCAGAAGACATCGGAAGCTGAGCACAAGGGTAGGCATGTGCTCAACTGGTGCTGATGAAACCAAAATATCAACAAGGCCCTCGTCACATTTGAGGGAGGGGGGTGTCTGATAAGGTTGATTGCGATGGACATATGTACTTGTGCTGTTTTGTTTGTATGTAGTTGTCTTTGGCCTCTAGTTTAGCTTGTAACAGTACCCCAGCCTACTAAGCCAGGACTGGACTGCTATTGCACACTGGTATATAAATTTTTGAGTTAAAAAAAAAAAAAGAAAAAAAAAGACTTGGTGAAAATTAAGGTGAATAGAGGAAAAAATGAAATGGGGCAGAAAAGGTTGGAAGAAAGGCAGAATGAGGTGGAAACAGGCAGGAGATAAGAACTATGTACGTAGAACAGAAATAGAGAGAGAGAGACAGAGAGGAAAAGTCAGAGCATAGGGGAGGAGTTCAAGACAGAGCGGAAAATATGTGGAAGTGGATGGAAGTTGGTGGGAAACAGTGGAAAATGGAAACTATGATATATTGAGAGATGAGAGAGATATAGAGAGATAGGAAGACTCATAGTGAATAGAGAGAAACAGAGAATCTTGGGGATGAGGCAAAAATGGACAGGTATACAACTGGAGAGAGAATGAGACTTTTGTACATAAGAGAGAAATGGAATGGTTGGAAATGAAGTGGAAGGAAGAGGCAACAACTACAAAGAGGAAAGAGGACCTGGTTTGTGGGGGTAAGCTGCATAGAAGTCAGAAACAAGCTCAGGAGCATGTTCAAGCTCAGTAGCAGGAAGCCAAGATGATTCATCTTCAGTATCTTTGTAACCCAACCAAATAACCTTGCAACTCCTTCTTGATCTCTTACCACCACCTTCCCTTTTGGGTTGTTGGTTGCGAATAGAGATTTAGAATACTGAACAATGACTACACCGTCTGGTAGTCATTATTTCACTCACCGCTTGTCATTGCCTCATCCTGAGGATGCTGCTATGGTTTCCAATGATGAAAGCTTCAACACTGAGGCTTTTGACGCTCACATCCAGGAGGCCGTCATGAAGATGCCAACTAACAAGAAGCAGAAGAAGAGGAAGACATCCTCTCCTCCTAAACCCATTACTCCCAGCGGGCTGGGCTCTCCAGTCAACCCTACTCCTCCGATGGTGCCTGCCACTCCAGCTATGCCGTCAATTCCTGGCACAATTACAAGCCTCAAACACTTGCTTTCACCTACCAGAAACATTGTCATGCCTCTGGCATACGACAATGTTATCGACTTTGGAGATGTAGTCTTTGATAAGGCAACTCATAGACTTGGTGACAGAGAAATTTCTGCTGAGTACCTACAGTCCTTCATGGCCACTTTCTACTCCGTTTGGGGCATATTCAGTGCTGAAAATGCTCCAGACTCTTTCAGCCCATTTAACTCATCAATCGGCGAAGAATTCATCAGAATTGTATGCCTATGCATTGATTCTCTACCTTTCGATACAGCCTTTCTACACAAGGCTAACATCAACATCAACAGCGTTGGTCTATTGACACCCGCCCAAATCCTTCATCGAGTGGCCAACCACGGTGCACCTCCACCCCCTCCTCCACCTCCACCTCCACCTCCAGCTAACCCTGAGCCCTGCCCTCAGGTGCCAGCTAAAACCCCTCAGCCTCCTGTTTCCGATCAGAAAGCTGAAACCAAGAAGCCTGCTGTGGACAAGCCTCGCGCCTTGTTTGTGGATGCAGTTAAGTCCAGGCCTAGACCTCTGGCCCGGGCCCCATTATGCGATGATATTGGTCTAGTCGAACTGGCTCAGACCTTCCCCGTGCTTCCTCCTGATTGTATTGCAGCAATGCATTATGCGGCTCATGCTACGGCTGCGCCTTCACGACGCAAACTTAAATCTACCACTTCTGGCCCCTTCCAAAAGCAAATCATTGTCCCTTTGGCCAATGCAAAGGAAGTTGATTTATTCAAGCTTGCTGTTCAAACTAATGAAGAGCTTGCAAACAAGAAATGGCAGCTGAGAATTCTCTATGCTCGCATCACCTACAGTGGCATTTCTCTCGCCACTTCCATCGTCCCTACTGCTGATGACATCAATGTCATTAGTAAGTTTATTTCAACTGGCGCCAAGACCAAAATCGTCATTATCCCTCCACATTCTAGATCCTTTTTGAAGATTCTAGACGTTCCCCATCCTGTCTCTATTGACACCGTCACATTGGCGCTCACTTCTAGTGGGCTCGATATCGATCTTGCCACAAAACCTTGTGTCATGTGCAACTCCACTGCCTCAGATACTACAACTGTATGGTTCGACGTCTGGGATTCTCAATCAGGAGCCGCTGTCAAGAAGCTCCAACAACAATTTATTTCCATCAACAATACACATTGTATCATTCAGCCTGCCAAGGCTCATCCCAGTGTGCCTCAATGCCAGTGATGCTGGAAATGGGGCCATTCTACTCCCGCCTGTCATGCCCAGGCTATCAGGTGTCCTCACTGCTCTGGACCTCATTCGGAGGAGCATCATCAGTCATATGTGGGTTGCTGCAAAGGAAACGCTAAAGCAACCCCACCCATTCTTCCCACTATGGACAGCACCTCCTGCCCCCATGTTCCTACCTGCTCAAATTGAGGTGCTAAACATGCTGCAAATGATCACAAATGCAAGTATTGGCATCATCGTTTTGACGCTGACTGGTTTTCTCATCGCCGTAATTGACATTTTACAGTGGCTTCCAAAACTGCCCCAATGTTTGGCTGTTTTGGAAAGATGACTTTGTCTAGTCAGATAGAAATAAGATAAAAGTCTGAAAATTCTAGAGAATATAACATTACATGATAGCCTCAATTAAAGCTATAAATCATGTGATTCATATCAAAATTGATTGATCAATAAAATAAACAAAATGGTAACTCATTGGGGCAGTTTTGTGAGCATGTATTATTTTCTAGCTTAGTACTTGGTATGACCCCCCTTTGCCTTGATAACTGCTTGGATCCTTCTAGGCATGCTTTCTATAAGGTTTTGACATACCTCTGGCTTAATTTCATTCTACTCCTTGCAAACCCTATCCTACAATTCATGGACTCCTTTGGGTAGAGTTGGATATAGTAGAAGCTGGTCTTTGAGATGATCCCAAAGATGTTCTATGGGATTGAGATCAGGGGATTGTGCTGGCCAAGATAGGACTTGAATATCTTTATCTTCAAACCACTTTTTGGCCTTCCATGAAGCGTGTTTGGGATCATTATCTTGCTGGAAGTAGTGCTCCTCCTCCTCCATTTCCAATGCTTCAAAGCTTTCCTCAACCCCCTCCTCTAAAATATCCACATACTGATCAGAATCCATCTTTCCATGCACCTCAACTAGCTTTCCCACACCATTCTATCCCATACAAGCCCACACCATAAGATTATTCCCCCCTCCATGCTTGACTGTAGGTGATGTAGTGCAATCAGAAAGTGGTTCTCCCCTTTGCTTCCATACATATGCCTTCCCATCTGACCCAATCCAATTTATCTTTGTCTCATCTGTCCACAAGACACTTTTGAAGTCCTCTACAGTCCAGTTTTGATGGTATAATGCAAATTTGAGTTGCTTTTGTCGATGTATGGCCTTCAACATAGGAACTTGCTTCTTTGTTGCAGAGTAAAATCCACCATTCTTCAGTACCCATCTGACAGTTTGGGAGGAGACAGGGTTGGAGATAGTAGAGTTGATGAATTTGGCAGCTTGAACAGCAGTGTCAACCCTCTCAGAGCAAATTTTGCGAATAATAGCAGCTTTGTCACAAGTGGATAGCTTGGAAGGGCGGCCCCCACAGTTGTTTTCTTTGTTACTCTCCATTTCCTTAGCAATCCTGCCCACAGTACCCTTCCCTAGACCAGTTCTAGATTCAATTTGGTGATGAGAATATCCCTCATTGAGAAGAGAAATGACAGAAGAGTGTTGGGCAGCAGAAATGGGTCTCATGGTGGTGGTATGAGGTCAAGAAGCAAAAGGATTCAAGTTCAACATGTTAAACAGATGTAAATAAAGTCACATGACATTGTTTGATATTCCCACACATTATTTGAGTGAAGTATTGCAATGAAAAACTAGTAGAATTGATAAAATAATATATGCTCACAAAACTGCCCCAATGAGTGACCTTTTTGTTTATTTTATTAATCAATCAGTTCTGATCGGAATCACATAATTTATAGCTTAAATTAACGCTATCATGTAATGTTACATTCTCTGGAATTTCCAGACTTTTTTCCTATTTCTATCTGACTAGACAAAGTCATCTTTCTAAAACAGCCAAACATTGGGGCAGTTTTGGAAGCCACTGTAGTTTAATTATTTACCTAGCTGTACCGTTGTTTTCACTTTGGTCCTAGTGTACTTCCCCTTCTTGTTATCATTGTTCTGGCCTTCAGTGACCCATTTTTTGTGTTTCGGCCTATATATTCCTAGCTAGTCTTGTATTAGTTAGGCACGGACTGCTATCATGCACCACATTATAAATTGTTGAATTAAAAAAATAAAATAAAAATAAATAAAAAAACCAAATAACCTTGTAAAGAAGCTTGCATGCTCAGCACTGATCAATTTTGGAGTCAACAATGTGAGCAATTTCAAACTTGGGCTCTCCATCAATGACAACTGGAGCCAGAGGCAGAGCAGAACAGGTCAGGAACAGATTGGGAGTGGATTGTTCAAGCATGGAGATGTGAAAAATGGGATGGACAGCATGCATGGACTTGGGAAGTTGGAGAGTGAAGGAATGGGAGCCAGGTTGCGCAATAATTTCATATGGACCAAGATACCTTTCTGAAAGCTTTTTAGAAGGATGGGTGGTGTGGAAATACTTAGCTTTCACAAAGACATGTTGACCAACTTGGAAATCAGGAGCAGGCAGGTGGTGTGTGTCAGCAGACCATTGGTAACACTGCTGTGCTTCAGCAATTTCCAATTTGAGAGTGGCTTGAAGTTTGTTGAGATCGACCACAAACTGGCAGGCACAGGCAGAAGCAAGGTTGTGTTTGGGATACACTGTAATGTTCAGGTGGTACCCTTTGTTAGTGAAAAATGGGGAGACACCTGTAGTGGCATTGGGTGCATTGTTGAATGGAAACTCTGCAAGCAGAAGGAGTTTGGCCCAGTTATCCTGTTGGTAGTTACAATAGACTCAGAGATATTGCTCAAGAGTCTGGTTAGTGTGTTCAGTCTGACCATCGCCTTCTGGGTGATAACCCAAAGTAAAATGCAACTTCATATCCAATGCTTCACCAAGCGATCAGAAGAAGTGAGAGACAAATTTGGAACCTCAGTCAGAGGTAACATGAGTGGGAACTCCATGCTTTGAGAAGACATGGAGAACAAACAGGTGGGCCAGATCAGCAGAAGTAATGGTGTCATGAGTGGGGATGAAAATACCTTGCTTGGAGAGTCAGTCAATGACTATGAGGATGGAATCAAAACTGGAAGAAGTCAGTAATTTCTTGATGAAGTCCATAGAAATGGAATCCGATGGCTGATCAGGAATCGGCAATTGCTTGAGGTTTCCATAGGGATGATGACACTAGGACTTAGAATGCATGCAGGTGACACAAGACTTACAAAATTCCTTGACATTGGTGTGGACTTCGGGCCAAGTGTACTCCCGACATATGAGCTCAAGAGTCTTGTTTTGACTGAAATGCCCCACAAGCACATGGTCATGCTTGTATTGCATAACGTGGAGGCAGAGGCTGTCAGAATTGGGAATGTAGATCCCGTTGTCAAGACGAAGGAAACTAGCAGAATCAACTGACCAGCAGCCTTCAGGATTAGAAAGGTGTTTAGTAGCAATATTGTCAGAGAGAAGAGCAGAAATGATATTGGAATGCAGCTTTTCTAAGTCAATTATAGTGGCTGCATGAAGGGATGGAGAATGAAGGTAAGTGGTGCATACTGATGTGGAGAGCTGTTCTTGGGTGAAGACTGGTTGGAAGTTGTGCAGGTTGACTGTAGCATAGCCAGTATTCCCCCCTTTTGGGTAGACGTCCCAACATCTAGTCAGGGCATCTGGCTTGGTACTGAGTTTACCTGGGCAGAATCTAATGAAGAGGTTGAACTGAGAGAGGAGTTCACTCCAGCAGGCCTGTTGGCAGGTTAGAACTTTAGTGGTGCAAACAAGGTTTTTATGATCAGTAACAACATCGATCAGAATCAACACACCCTCGAGATAGTGGCACCAAATGCAGAAAGCTTCAATTGCTAGGAGTTCTTTGTTGTGAGTGTCATAATTAGATTCAGTGGTACTAAAAGTGTGGGAATGAAAAGAAATTGGATGTACTTCACCATCCTTGGCAATAATTGAGAGGATTGCAGTAAGGGCATAGTTGGAGGCATCAGTTTCAACTATGATCTGAGCGTCAGGAACCCAATGGGTAAGGATGGGAGCTGTAGTAAAAGCATGCTTCAAGGAATCGAATGCCAATTGGCACTGTTCATCCCACTGCCATTTGATAGCTTTGCGGGTTAGGTGGGTCAGTGGTATAACAATGTCAGAATAATTGTAAATGAACTGGCAGTAGAAATTTGTGAAACCAAGAAAAGATTGAATGTCTTTTACCTTCTTCAGAGGCAGCCAGTCTTGAATGACCTTGATCTTGTCCTCCGCCATTTTCAAACCATTGGGAGAGAGGATATATCCCAGATATTCAACAGACTTGGAGTGGAACTCACATTTGTCTGCATGGGCATATAACCCATGTTTTCAGAGCCACTTGAGAACCTCACGAACATGTTTCTGATGCTCAGTGGGGTTGTTGGAATAGATGAGGATGTTGTCCAGATAGATGGTAATGCAGACATCGAGGAGGTCACTGAAGATGTCATTCATGAAACACTGGAAGGCAGCAGGAACATTAGTGAGACCAAAAGGCATTACCAACCATTCAAAGGAGCCATAGCAGGTCCAAAAAGTGGTTTTCCACTCATCGCCTTCAGTGATGTGGACAAGATGGTAGGTGTGCTGCAAGTCTATCTTGGTGTACAAGTAGGCTTTGTGGGGAGTATCCAGGAGGTCAGAAATGAGAGGGAGTGGGTAACAATCCTTTTTGGTGATGTAGTTGAGACTGTGGAAGTCAATGCAAAGACATAGGGAACTGTCTTTTTTCTGAACGAAGAGAACAGGAGCACCATGAGGAGAGGAAGTGGGGCAAATGAAACCAATAGAGAGATGTTCGTCAATAAATTCTTGGAGGATAGCTAGTTTGGTTTGGGAGAGGGAATACATTGGACTGACGGGAGGTTGAGAGCCCTCCTCAATGCTGATCTTCAAGTCATAAGGTCAGTGAGGGGTGAGGGTATCAGCCTGAGCCTTGCTGAAGACATTGGCAAATTCATGATATTTGGTAGGCACATTGGAGAGGTCTACTGGTGCATCAGAAACTTGAGAGGCGCCAGCAGTAGTGGAGATGGAAGAGAGGCCAAGACAGAAATTACAAGAACTGGGAAGACAGAAAGTGTGAAGGAATGCAGCAGCATTGATGAGGGAGATGGAAGGCCAAGGAATGTTGGTGGAGGGTAGTGAATCAGGAGCAGAAATGGGTGGAGATGGAGTGTCGACAGATGTAGGGACTGGGGCATTGGCCAGTGCAGTCTGAGAGGAAACAGAAGTGGTGGAGTCGAGTGGTAGTAGTCAGAAAGAGATACTGCTTGAAGCCCAGTCAATTGATGGATTGTAGCAGGCAAGCCAGTTATGTCCAAGTACCACAGTGCAAGAGGGATCCAACTGAGTGATGTAAAGGTCAAGAGAGATTGATTCACCAGTCAGGAAGACAGCAGGAAGGTGTGCTAGTTCTGTAATATACATATTAGAGGTTCTGTCAAAAAGCTTTAACTCAACCAGAGGAATAGGAGAAGAGGGGGTGGAATGCATGTGGACAAAATTGGAATCAATGAAGCAATGGGTAGAACTGCTATCAACGAGAGCATGAGCAGAAGTAGAAGGTTGTCCATTAGAAAGAGAAGGAAAAACAAGAGGAACAGAAAGGGAATTGGGATTTGAAAGAGGGGATGCATTGAGGCAGAAACTCTCTGGTGCACAGACAAGTTCAATGTGACCCTCATGCTGTGCAGAGTCTTGAGGGCCGCTCCTTATTTTTCCGAACCCTTAGAGGGAGTGGAAGCAGAACCCATGGCAGGGAGTTCAGCCTTGCAGGCACAAGCCTTTTGGTTGGCCTCCTTATGTTTGCACATCTCAACTTGGTGACCAAAGATGCCACAGTAGCCACAGAGGTTCTTGTCAATATGGCGTTGCTTCTCCACTTTGGTCAATTTACTGTCCTTGCCCAGGACATTGGAAAGGTCCTTTTTTGGAGTGGGAGGACAGTTAGAAGAGGAGGAAGATGTTGATGGAGCGGGAGTGGCAGACTTGGTGGGAGATTGTTGTTGAGGAGGCTGACTGTTGTTCTTGTTGTTGCTGTTGGTCAGGCCTGAGGTGGACGATGATTGTTGTTTGTTATGGAAATGGGGAGTAGATGAAGGGTGAATGTTGGAGAAAGATTGATGTTGGGAAGAGAGATTGTCAGAAGGATTCTTGTGGTTTTGGGAGGAAGGGGTCGGATTCTCAGTGGCATGGGTGCAGGCATGTTCACATTCATGTTCCCAGTGATGGTCATCATAAATGGTGGCAATGTGCATCATTTCCTGGAAGACACAGGGCTTGCCTTGCTCCCGCATACTAATTTGGTCCTGCAAGTGGTTGGGCAAACCCTTGTAGTAGTGATGGGCAAATATGGAATCACCCCAGTCTAGTTGACTGGAGTACCACATGAAGTCGATATTATAAGTGGTGATTTTATCTCCATGTTTCATGCAGAGACTCTCGAGGTTCTCAGCCACTTCTCCAACCCAGTTAGCCAGGCCAAAGCATGAGCAGAGCTCCTCAGAAAACTCAGGCCAGGAGTCAGCCCAGGAATGATGAATGCCCTGGTCCTCTTGATGTAGAGAGACCTGGAACTAGGAGGAGGCAATTCCTGACAGGTAGGTGAGTGTGAAATTGACCTTGTTAGCATCAGTGGGGAAGGAGTGAGAGTTGGCACAAAAATAGAGACTGCATTAGAATAGGAAGTTTTTGAGTTTGAGCAGGTCTTCACCAGTAAAGGCCTCGGGGACATGAGCCTTATTGGTGGTGGTAGAAGGTGGGCCAGAAGGCCTGACAGATTTAGCTAGGGCCTCAATTGCCACTGCAAGCCTGTCAGCAGTAGAGCAGGGAGCCAGAAAGGAGGAGTCATCATCTTGAGGAATCTCTGGGTCATTGTACCAGTTGTTGGGATCATCGTCAGGATCGGGATCACCACCAGGGCCATCCTCAGGGTCTGGGTCAGGTTTGTTTCCAGCTGGAGGATTGGGCTGGTTGTCATCTGAGTTGGGATGAGGAGTTTCAGTAGAGGTGCTGGAAGGAGTGGAGGGACTGGAGGGATCACAATGAGGTCAAGGATTGCCAGAGAGCAAGCCTCCGGGAAACTGTGGAGTATGACGGAGAGTGGCAGAAGAAGAGCCACATTGAGGAGTTGTGTTAGAGGGACCAGTGTGACAAGTGTGCAGAGGAACATGAGGAGAGGGGTAGGTACGAGCATGAGTGTTCATCATGGTGATAGAGTAATAACGACAGCAGAACAATTGGTCTGATAATACTGTTAAGTTCTGAACAGGATAAGGAGGGAATAGATGTGGAAGCATTGGAAATAGTCAGGAATGATTAACATGGAAGCAGAGGTAGAGTCAGAGGTGTGAGATTGATGGGAGCAGAAGAAGTTGGGAATGGACCTTGGCTTCAGCTTATGTGCTGCACTGTTCCACTGCTGGTGGTCCAATTTAGGAACACGAGAGATTAGGATTTAAAGAAAACTGAGGGGATGAATAGTTTAAAGTCAGAATAATCAGAAATGTCGAACTAAGTTGATTATCAGACTGGAGAATACATGACCGTAATCTGCTACTTAAATACCTATGGAAAATGTCAGAAAGTGATAAACAAAAGGTGGAATCAATGGAAAAGCTATGTGATGCAATGGACATGTGACGAAGACAACAGAGAGATAATGAAACTGTATGACATATAATGAAAAGTGAGCATATGGAGGAGATGGGCAGTGACATATGAAGTATGAATGAAATCACAAATGGCGGGCATAGTATAAAAGGAAATATGAAAGCGGAGCAGAAAACATTGGTATTGAGTGGAAAGGGCATAAAGGAAATAGTAACCAATAATTGATGGGAATAAAAGGTGAACAGAATTGAAAGGGAGACAAGCAGAAATGTGCAGGAATATTCAGAAAGGAATAATATACAAAGAAATAGTAAGTTATAAAATGGCAGGAATAGAAAGGAAAACCAGTGGAAATAGTTGGTAATAGTCAGGATTGATCCAAAATGTACAAGTTGTAACAATGGCATTTAGCATTCGCCACGTGGTTATTGGCCCTCTGTATCCTTCTGCTGTATGATGTCATTAATTGCTCTGCCTATAGAAGTTTCTTGTTTCTAGATGAGTCACAATTCCCTTTTTAGGATTTGCCTTTGATCTCTTCTTCTGCTCTGAGCAATTATCTATGCACGAGACCTCCTACACGGATCAAGTGACCCCAGGCCTTGAGGAGTCTCTTAGCTACCTTGCACCTGGAGTATCACCAATGAGGTAGGTGCTTCTTTGCCTCGTGGTGCCTCATGCCCAAAGTTTAATTCCTGCAGCTTATCTCTCATCTGATCAATTTAGCCCAGCTTCTAACTTCTTAGATGCCAGACTTCCCTTAAGAAGTGATGAGATCAACTTCTTAAACTTTAATTATTATTATAACTTCTTGCAGTCTGCTTCTGAACTTCTTGTCATTGCAACACGAGTTCTCATGCTGACCTGCTGTAGTAGTTAAAGGATAAATTATTCTCACAGTATCAGAATTTGTTCTTCTGATTACTGATTTCTGCTACTGAAGAAGTGATGCTTGGGAATCAGCTTGCACTGATGGAAGGTAAACTTCCATTTTGGTTGAGAAGCATTGATGTGCATTGGTCAGAAGCTGCATGAGCATAACCACCCTCCATTCTATAAAGTGAGGCTCTTCTGGCATCCTTCTGTCACTTCCCAACTTCTCTTCAACACTTCTGGCAACATGGATCAATCCCAGCCCCCCTCTGCATCTCAGGATGCCTCTGACTGCGAGCTACTTGAGCTCCTGCATGCCTCAGATCCTACTGTTCTCGAGTGTATGCATCTGAATGCCAGAATGCAAGAGTTGCAGAGGCAGATGGCTACTCTGCAACTGTTGTCTCCTGCTGGTTCACTGTGGACTAGTCTTGCTCCCAGTGAGTCTTATTGCTATTTTCTTTCTTTTTCCGTCTTTTTCTCGCTCTAACCCTTGGTTCGACCATAACAGCTTCACCTGCCTTCTCACAATTGTTGCTTGCCTTGGATGTCCCACAGCATGTGCCATCAAGTGGACAACCTTCACCTCTGTCTGGTACCTCACCAGCATTTTCTGTTTGAAATCTACCTGGTGCTATGCCCCTTTGACAGTCCATCTCATCAGATCAACTACATATGAGTGGTTGCACACCATCAATGGCTCAAAATCTGCCTCCTGCTGGAGGTGCTCCATTCATCCTGAGGGACATGCCCCCTCCTCCCAAACTTCCATTTTCTACTATGTATGATCCAAGTATGTACATTTGTTCTCTATTTCTTTTATTTATATCTCTGACACTGCGTGTGATCCCATTCAACAGAAACTAGTCGAGCTTTTCTGGGTTGTGTGCACCCTCTCAAACCCACTCCTGCCATTTCCACATCAAAGGGGAAGGGTCGTCAGGCTGCTCCCATTCACAATAATCCTACCTACTTCGATTATGCACTGTCTCCTGACTCTGATGTCGACATCACCACATATGACACTCCAAGTTCACACAAACATCAGCTTTCTCCCTCTGCTGAGGAACCTCCTGCAAAGTCTGTACATGAGGATGGTTTGTTACAGCTTGACATTACCGCAATCACTGATCATCACCGATAACTCCTTTTATTATTATTTTGTCCATATGCTTTTACTCCACCTTTCTTCATCACATGTTCATACACATCATGTAGTTCTTTGTTGAATCTCTGTTGAATCCCTTCTCCTTTTATTACTATCTCCAAGTATATTAACAGTACCATCGCTGCACAGCCCATAACAGTATTATCAGACTGACTGTTTTGCTGTCACTGTCTTATTCCATCTACCATGACCAACACTCATGCTCGCATATATTCCTCTCCACCTCGTGTTGCTAAACGCGCTTGCCGAATTGTTCCCTCAACTCTCACTCTCCATCGCAACCCTTCCTCTACCCTCAGAAATACCCCTAATCCTCCTGGTGGCCTACCACCTGAATCTTCCCATCATCGTCATCCTACTCCTCACACTCCTGATAGTCCCAGCATACCTACCAACTCTGATGAAGACACCAACAATGGACACCCAGGTGATCCTCCTGGAGGTGCTGATCCCAATCCTGACCCAGAGCCTGAAAAAAGCCCTGATGGTGATCCTGACCCTGGTGATGATGATCCTGATAATTGGGATGACATCAATGATCCCACTCTTTCACATTCTGATTGCCCCTCTCACTGAGAGACTAGTCATCTTCCTATGGCAATTGAGGCCCTTGCAAAGTCCTTTACTCCCTCTTCCACTCCTTCCACCACAAACAAGGCTCGAGTTCCCAAGTCCTTCTCTAGTGAAGATCCCCACAAACTGGAACACTTCTGCTGGCTGTGATAAGGTCAACTTCGCCCTTACCTATCTTTCAGGAGTTGCATCTTCTTGGTTCCAGGTTGCTCTCCGACAAGAGGACCAAGGAATCTACCATGCCTGGGCTGATAGCTGGTCCATCTTCTCTGAGGAGCTTCACTTGTGCTTTGGCCTGGCTAACTGGGTCAGAGAAGCAGCAGAGAACCTTGAGAGTCTCTGAATGCATCCTTCTTTCCCACACACTGCCATCATCGTTCGCGGTTTTGGTCGTGTATTTTCTATGTTATGTCTGAGAATCTACAGTACTTTCACAACTTGGCTAGTTGTCCTTGGGATGAGGACATTGAGGAATCCAGCTGAGATTAGCAGCCCAACTCCTGCCCAGGGAGTGACGCCAAGATGGCGGGCCCCTCTACTCCTTGCTCATTGGTCCTCCCAGCTGGGCCACCCGACCCTGTCATGCCTGTCCCTCACAAGGGCAAAGGCAAGAAGAAGCGTAGCTTAGTTGTTCCTGAGCTCATGCCCCCCCAGCCTCGCCAGGCACCTTCCACGTCTTGCCCTGCTACTCCTGCTCCTCCGACCTCTGGATTGTCTCCTGAGGCTTGGGTTTTCTATTCTTCCCCCCCTTCTGAGGGTGA
This sequence comes from Leucoagaricus sp. SymC.cos, assembly GCA_001563735.1. Lineage (NCBI taxonomy): Eukaryota > Fungi > Basidiomycota > Agaricomycetes > Agaricales > Agaricaceae > Leucoagaricus > Leucoagaricus sp. SymC.cos. The sequence continues at coordinate 24,645 of KQ962469.1, forward strand.
TTTTCTTTCCTGGGTTGAAGCTCCCACCTCTTGGTGGTTCAGCCCTTCTCCTGCATTGTCCAATGAGTTGTTGGACGTTGTTTCTTCTGTCAATTGCGCTCTTGCGACATGGTCTGGAAAGGCTTGGAAGGAGGAATGCCATCGTATGCATCTTGCTCGTGCCCTGTCTGTTACAGTGGGGCATATTGTCTCCATGCAGTGGCATACCCTGCCCTTTGAGGATGCTCCCAGTGCACCCACCTTTGCTTCAATGCTGGGGGGTCTCCTGCCTCATGGCTCTGCACAGCCACCTCATCTGACCCACAGAACAGCTGACTCAGCTGTCCCAGCACCCCCTCTCCCTTCACATGGTCCTCCTTCTGAGGCCACTGCCCATCCTCCTCTGGCTCCTAAGCCCGCTCCCCCTCCCAGACCTGCTCAGTCCGCCAAGCACCCCCCTCCTCCCTCCAGTGTTAAGTGTAGCTATGCTGACACTGTTTGTGACATCACATCCTTGGTCAACTTGGCCAAGACTGTCCCCGACCTCCCCTCTGATCACATCATTGCAATGCATCAGGCATCTGTTCCCCCAGCGCTCCCTAAGCGCAAGATCAAGTTGACTGTTCCTGGTCCCTCCCAGTGGCAGGTCCTTGTTAAGATCGACCCCCTCCCCTCTTCCTCACAGTTCCCAGCTTTGGTTGGGGCTGCCAATCATTCTCTCAGTAAGAGTGACCTTTGGGTCGACTCCTGCCACTTCGCATATGGGGGGATTTCCCTCCTTACTTCTCATATAGCTTCCCAGGGTGAAATAGACCTGGTGAAGGCTTGTGTCCAACGCCTCCTCTCCCTCACTGATGGGGGGGTTGAGGCTTCTCTTCCGCACTCGTGATCTTATCTTAAGGTCATGGATGTTCCTTTCTTCAAAGTGGATGGCCAGCAGGTCACCGCTGATGATGTACAAGCAGTCATGGGGAAGTCCCATATGGCTGCCTCTTTCACTCTTGCAAATAGCCCTTGGGTTATGTGCAATTCCCGACACACTGATACAGCCACTGTGTGGTTCGACGTTCTCGATTCCCAGTCTGGCGCTACTGCTAAGCACCTGATTGGCTCTTCATTCCAATTCGGCCCAGCTTCATGCTTTGTGCATGCAGCCCGCTCCCACTCTGGCATTCCTTTGTGCCAGCATTGCTGGCGCTGGGGATATTCCACTTGCGCCTGTCATTCTCAGGCCCCCTGATGCCCCTGGTGTGCTGGTCCTCATACTGAGGCTGGCCACCGTCAACACGCTTCCTGCTGCAGGGGTAACCCCTCTGTGAAGCCACCCCAGGAACTGACCTCCATGGGAGCCCCATGCCTGCATGCCACATGCTGTGTGAACTGTAAAGGGGAGCACAGTGCTAGTGACCAATGGTGCCCATTCTGGTGCCACCACTTTGACCAGGGATGGCTGGCTGAAAAGTCGGCTCTCTTGGACTTGTGGGAGGCATTCCAGGAGACTTCCCAGAGGACAGCAGAGGCTGAGTGCAAGGGTAGGCGCACGCTTGGCCATTGCCGCTGAAACTAAAATATCAACTAGGCCCTCATGAAGAAGGGGGGTGTCTGATAAGGTTGACTGTGATGGATATACGGACTTACTAGCTGTTTTGTTCTTTATGTAGTTGTTTTTGGCCTCTAGGATACCTTGTAACAGTACCCCAGCCTACTAAGCTGGGACCGGACTGCTATCACACACAGCGCTTTGGCCTGGCTAACCGGGTCGGAGAAGCAGCGGAGAACCTTGAGAGTCTCCGAATGAAACATGGAGACAAGATTGCAACCTACAACGTTGACTTCTTGAGGTATTCTGGTCAACTTGACTGGGGTGACTCAGTCTATGCCCATCGTTATTATAAAGGTCTACCTAACTGTTTACAGGATCAGATAAGTATGCGGGAGCAGGGTAAGCCCCATACTTTCCAGGAGATGATGCATGTGGCTACGGTCTATGATGACCATCATTGGGAGCACAAATGTGAATGTGCTCATACTTGTATCTCCGACCAAGCTCTGACATCTACTCAAAATCACAAGAAGAATCCTTCTTCCCAATCTTCCTCACAACATCCGACTTCTTCTGCAAACCACCCTCAATCCAATTTCCCTTCCAACTCCAACCAACAATCTTCCTTGACATCTCCAAACAAGAACAACAACAACTTCTGACCTTCTCCTCATCAACAAACACCCTTCAAATCTTCTACTCCTGCCCCCTTGACTTCTTCCTCCAACTGACTTCCAATGTCCTGGGTAAGGATGGTAAGCTGACTGATGCGGAACAACAGCGCCACATTGAGCAAAATCTCTGCACTTATTGTGGTGCAGCCCACCGTGTTGAGGATTGTAAGAAGAGAGAAATTGCTAATAAGAAAGCTTGTGCATGCAAGGCTGAAGCCTCTGTGCTGAGTTCCACCCCTCCTAAGGGTTCGGAAAAATAGAGGGTGATCCTCAGAACTCTGCACAGGCTGAGGATCGCATTGAACTCATCTGTGCACCAGAGAGTTTCAAACTCAACATGTCCGCTCTTTCCGATCCTAATTCTCTTTCTATTTCTTTAACTTCTTCTGTTGTCTCTGATTCTCTTCCATTTCGCGCACTTGTAGATAGTGGTTCCACTCATTGCCTCATGCATTCCAAGTTCATTCGCACACATTCCTTACCTACATCTCTGCTTCCTTCGCTGATTGAATTGAAACTGTTTGATGGCTCCTCTAATACTTATATCACAGAACTAGCAAAAATCCCTGTCTCCTTTCCTACTGGTGAATCTATGATCTTGGACTTCTATGTCACTAGGCTGGACTCTTCATGCTCTGTGGTACTTGGACATAACTGGCTCACCCACTACAATCCGTTGATTGACTGGGCTAAGAGCAGCATTACCTTCTGACCATTTCTGCATGACTCCACCACATCTGTTCCTTCCTCTGCTCTGACCACTTCTCCAGTCACCTCTGATTCTTCCCCACCTCTTGATTCACCATCCAGTGGGTCTATCTCCAACTCCACTCATCCTCATATCTCGTTGATAAATGCAGCTGCCTCTGTCCATGCTTGTCAACTTCCTGGTTTCGACAACTTTCACCTCAATCTCCACTCTTCAGCCATTTCAGCAGGTTCCTCTTGCATCAGTGAAGAGCCTGTTGACCTCTCTAGCATGCCTCCAGAATATCATGACTATGCTGATGTCTTCAGTAAGGGTGGTGCAGATACTCTTGCATCTCATTGACCTTATGACCTGAAGATTGACTTGGAGGATGGTGCTAAGCCTCCAGTCAGCACTATGTATTCGCTATCTCAAGTGGAACTCACCACTCTTTGGGAGTTCATTGATGAACATCTTTCTATTGGTTTTATTCGCCCTTCTACTTCGCCGCATGGAGCACCGGTGCTCTTTGTGCACAAAAAAGACAGTTCACTTCGTCTCTGTGTCAACTTCCATGGTCTCAACCATATCACCAAAAAGGATTGTTACCCACTTCCTCTTATCTCCAATCTCCTAGATTCTCTTTGTAAAGCTCACCTCTACACCAAGATTGATCTCTGTCATGCCTATCATCTCATCCAAATTGCAGAAGGTGACAAATGGAAAACTGCCTTCAGAACTCGTTATGGGTCTTTTGAATGGCTAGTGATGCCCTTTGGCCTTACAAATGCCCCAGCTGCTTTCCAGCAATTCATGAACAACGTCTTCCAGGATCTTCTTGATGTCTCTGTCACTGTCTATCTAGACGACATTCTGATTTACTCTGACAACATGGGCTCTATGCTTGTGCTGATAAGTGTGAGTTTGACTCCAAATCTGTGGAATATCTGGGCTACATCTTTTCTCTGAAAGGTCTCAAGATGTCTGAGGACAAAATAAAGGTAATTCGGGATTGGCCCATTCCGAAAAAGGTGAAGGACATTCAATCTTTCCTTGGTTTTTCAAATTTCTATTGCTGATTCATCTACATTTACTCTGACATTGTTATTCCACTAACTTGCCTCACTCAGAAGTCATCTCCTTGGAAATGGGATGACTGATGTCAGTCAGCATTTGACAGCCTAAAGGAATCCTTCATTACAGCTCCTGTTCTCACCCATTGGGTCCCTGACTCTCAGATCATCATTGAGACAGACACCTCCGACTATGCCCTAGCAGCCATCCTTTCTATCATCGCTGATGATGGTCAAGTACACCCTATTGCTTTCCATTCCCACACCTTTAACTCAACAGAATCTAATTATGACACTCACAACAAGGAACTTCTAGCTATTTTTGAGGCATTCTGTATCTGGCGGCATTACCTTGAAGGTGCTTCATTGCCCATTGACATTGTCACAGACCACAAGAACTTTGAATACTTCTGTACAACAAAGGTACTTACTCACTGACAAGCTTGGTGGAGTGAATTCCTATCTCAGTTCAACCTTGTTATCTGATTCCAACCAGGTAAGCTTGGTACAAAGCCTGATGCCCTAACTAGATGTTGGGACATCTACCCTAAAGGGGGGAATACTGGCTACACTACAGTCAATCCTCACAATTTTCGTCCTGTTTTCACTAATGAACAACTTTCTACTTCTATTCAAGCTACTTACCTTCACACTCCTTCCCTTCGTGCAGCCACAGCTATTGATCTAGAAACCCTTCAATCTGAAATTCTCACTGCACTCCCCTCAGATCCAGTTTCTGCTAACCACCTTGCCAATCCTGAAGGCCGCTGGTCAGTTGATCAGGCTGGTTTTCTTCATCTTGATGACAGGATTTACATTCCAAATGTCAACAATCTCTGACTCCAAGTCATGCAGTACAAACATGACCATGTACTTGCAGGACATTTCAGCCAGAACAAGACCCTTGAACTCATTCGCCGTGAGTACACCTGGCCCAAAATTTGGACTCAAGTTCAGGAATTCTGCAAATACTGTGTCACCTGCATGCGTTCCAAGTCACAATGCCACTGTCCATATGGTAATCTCAAGCAGCTACCAATCCCAGTCTGACCATGGGACTCAATCTCTATGGACTTCATTGAAAAGCTTCCAACTTCTGCAGGTTATGACTCCATCCTTGTCATCATTGATCACCTCTCCAAGCAATCCATCTTTGTCCCTACTCATGACACCATCACCTCTGCCAACCTTGCCTGACTCTTTGTTCTCCATGTCTTCTCTAAGCATGGTGTTCCCTCTCATGTTACATCTGATTGTGGTTCAGAGTCTGTATCGCACTTCTTCTGATCGCTCAGTGAAGCATTGGACATGAAGCTGCACTTCACATCTGGTTATCATCCTGAAGGTGATGGACAAACTGAATGTACTAACCAAACTCTTGAACAGTATCTCCGAGTTTATTGTAACTATCAACAGGACAATTGGGCTGAACTTCTTCCACTAGCAGAGTTTGCCTACAACAATGCCCCAAGTGCTACCACTGGTGTCTCCCCTTTCTTTGCAAACAAGGGATATCATCCAAGCATCACTGTTTATCCTGAATGTGATCTTGCTTTGGTGAGAGCTCAACAGTTTGCTGTTGACCTTGATGAACTTCATGAGACATTGAAATCAGAAATCACAGAATTCCAGCAAAGGTATCAACATACTGCTGATGCTCAGCAATTGCCCACTCCCAACTTTCAAGTCAGTCAGACAGTCTTTGTTAAAGCTAAGTACTTCTGCACTTCTTGCCCTTCTAAAAAACTCTCCAAAAAGTATCTTGGCCCCTATGAAATCATTGTGCAGCCTGGTACCCATTCCTTTACTCTCCGACTCCCTGAATCCATGCATGCAGTGCACCCTGTCTTCCATGTTTCCATGCTTGAACCCTCCACACCAAACCCTTTCCCTGATCGCTCTGACCCTCCTCCTGCTCCAGTCATTATCGATGGTGAGCCCAAATTTGAGATTGCCCACATCGTTGATTCCAAAATGGATCACCAACACACATGTCATCTCCTCTACAAGGTGTTTTGGTTGGGTTATGAAGATACTGAAGATGAGTCTTCATGGCTCCCTGCCACCGAGCTCAAGCATGCAGCTGAACTTGTCACTGATTTCCATTCTGCCTACCCTGGCAAACCTGGTTCTGTAGATATATTCAACTCTTATGTCTCTTAGACTTTCATTCTCTATACACTTATTCACATTTTTATTGCTGATCCCCTTTCTGACTCCTCACTTTCCACTCTTTTTTCCTACTTCTTATCGCTGATCGTTTCTCTGATTGCACCTTCCACTAGCCTCTCTACCTCTTAGTCTCCAATCTCTCTCTGACTTTTCTCTCCTTCCCACTCTTTTCTCTCCTTCCCACTCTTTTCACTCTTCTAATCTCTGAAACGTTCTCTGAAGTTTCGCCTCTGTATCCCTATCTTTGGACTTTGACATTTTTTCTGCCTTTCTCATTCTTCCTTCTGAAATTTCCGAAATTCTCCAAAAAAAAAAAAAAAAAAAAAGAATCCACACAAAAAATCACAAACAATTCATTGTCAAAATTATATATACAGACACTTTGTAGTATAGAACAGCTGAAGAAGATGAAGGACAAGAAAACAAGATACCACCTTCTGACCTCCAACCCCTCTCCAACTACTCCTCCCTCCTTTCACCTCCTTCCATTCCCTCTCCATCTCTGACTTTCTCTCCTTCTCCTTCTCCCTCTTTGTTCTTCTCGTTCTCGTTCTCATTCTCATTCTCATTTTCTTCATCTTCCTCTTCATTCTCCTTATCTTCATCTTCATCTTCATCCTCTTTACTTTCATTCTCACCTTCATCCCCTTTCTCTTCTTCTGGCCATTCCGATGGCCTGGTGACATTTGACAACTCCTCACTCTCATTCTCTCTCTCCAAGGCATTCTCTGCAAGCTCGGCAATTATGTCCAACTTCCTGGCATACTTCATGTACCAGGAGTTGATGTTCTCCAGTATGCCTGTCACCAACTCAATGGTGAGCCTTGTCACCCCTTCTTGACTTCTTACCACCACCTTCCTCTTTTGGTTGCATGGTCCAAGAAGTTAGTCTACATCGTTCTATGTTATGTCTACTAGTTCGAATCCTTTTGCTATGCTGTCTGCTGAAGATGCGGCTATGGATGAGTTGGTCATCAAATTTGATCCTGACGAATACGATGCTCATATTGCCGAGGCTGTCATGAAGACACCAACAAACAAGAAACAAAGAAAGAGGAAGGCTTCCTCTCCTCCTAAACCCCCTACTCCTGGCACTGTCTTTAGTCAGTTGCCCCCGACCACTCCTGTTGCTCTGGTGCCCACCACCCCTGCCACACCATCTGTTCCTGGTATGCTTAACCTACCAAGGTTTTTCAAATCCCCTTCCTGTCATTTGGTTATGTCGTTTGATGCTCCATCACTCCTCATGAATGATCATCATCTCCCCCCAGAGGTTAATGGGGACCTTATTGATGGCATGCGTGAAGATTTCACCAATGCTGCTGCTGTTTTCTCTGCCAGCAATGCTACTATGACTTTTGGGCATGAACACCCTCAACATGCTCTTGGGTTTGTGTGTCAGTTGGCTTTGCTAATTGATGCCTTACCCTATAATCCTGCTGTGTTCCATCAAGCTATCATCTCTGTTGATGGCATTGGCGATGTCACTGCCGCTGAACTCGTCTATAGGGCACTCAACCGCTACAAGGCCCCCACTAAAACCACGCCTATACCTGCAACTTCATCACAGGCTCCAGTGCAAATCCCTCAGGTCCCTGCACAACATCCTTTGCCCTCAACCCTAGTCCCACCACCTGCTGGCCCTGAGCCCAAAGCCAAGGGCATGGCAAAAACCCCTCAACTGGCTATCAAGAAGCCAGTTTCTGAAATGAAGAAGCCTGCTGTGAATAAACCTAAATGGTCTTTCACAGATGCTCTCAAGTCTAGGCCTCAGCCTAGAACAACTGTTTGCAATGACATGGCCTTGGTTGAACTGGCCCAGGCCTTTCCTGCTTTATCCCCTGATCGCATTGCTGCTATGCATCACACTGGCAATCATCTTGATGGCCCAACTAAACATCGGCCTTCTTCTACCACCACCAGTCCCACTCGACGTCAACTCATCATTCCTCTCGCCAATCCTCATGAGGTTGACACTGTCAAAGTTGTGTTCCAGATTAACCAGGAGCTTCAACTTAAGAATCACTGACTTCAAATTCTGAATGCGCACATTGCCTACTCTGGGCTATCACTGGCCACCAACAATGTTCCTGATGAGGACGATGTCAAAATCATATCCAAAATCATTTCCAACAATGCAGGAGTTCCTATTCAAACTCACCTTCCCAAATCAAGATCTTTTCTTAAGATCATTGATGTTCCTTTCCCTGTGACTAAAGAAGATGTCATGGCATCATTCATCACTGCTTCTGACCTATCAATCAGACTTGCCGCTCAACCTCACGTCATGCGAAACTCTGCTCACTCAGATACTGCAACTGTATGGTTCGATATCTGGGACTCTCAATCTGGTGCCACTTTCAAGAAGCTGAATGGCCAATATATCACTATTGGCAAGGCCTGATGCATCATCAAGCCTGCCAAGGCCCGACCCAGCATCCCTCTATGTCAACGATGTTGGCATTGGGGACATCCTACACTCGCTTGCAAGACTGAAGCAATCCGCTGCCCTCATTGTTCTGGGCCTCACTCAGAGCAAAACCATCGCACATATGCTGGCTGCTGCAAAGGCAACCCTAAGGCTGAGCCCCCCATTCCTCCCACATCACTGGACAGTCCCTGTCCACATGTTCCTATCTGTTCGAATTGCAGTGGAAAACATGCCACTAATGATCACAAGTGCAAGTTTTGGTGTCATCAATTTGACACTGGCTGGTTTTCAAGACGACGTGCTGAAGAGTAGGCATCTAATACTTGGAGTGCCCTTACAGGCTTTTGGTTGTCTTTTTTTTTAAAAAAAATTCATAAATTTATAATGTGGTGCATGATAGCAGTCTGTGCCCAGGCCAGTGACCCAGGATACTGTTACAAGGAAGGGCCAGAAATGACTAGGTAAGATACAGTACAGATAGAAAGACCAAACTGTCCACCAAGTCCAGCGACCATCTAATGCCCCCCTCAACCACAGGTGATGAGGGCCTTGTCGATATTTCGGTTCTGTCAGAAATAGCCAGGTGAGTGCCCGCCCATATGCCCAGCCACCAATGTCTTCTAAGGGATAACCTGAAATGCCGTCTGCCTTGGCAGCGACACCAGGAGAGCATAATAAGTTGTGACACTGTGACTTGCACAGCACACAGCATGCAGGCATGGGGCTCCTGTGGAGGTCAGGCCCTGGGGAGGCAGCGCAGAGGGGTTACCCCTGCAAGGACCTGGGATAGTGGAGGTGGCCTCAGAGAGACCAGCACATTGCAGAGGGGGAAGGGATGGAGGAGCAAACTCAACTCAATGCCCTGGAAGGAGGAGGGTCCCAGCGGTAGGGGGCACTGGAACTGAGCAGGGCAAGCGGGAAGCTGGCCCGAGAGAAGGAAGAGTGAGTCAAGCACAAAAGAGCACTCGACTGAAATAGTGGTGGCTTATTCAGCTGAACCACAGATTTGAGAACCAGGGGGGCCATGAAGGTGACTGGGGGACAGGCATGGCCCAAGCGCAGTACAGGCACACTCGAGCCAGCAGAGAGGCTCTAACCGACCACTGAAGCAGAAGGGAGCCAGAGAGAGAGAGTGGAGAGAGCAGGGACTGCCCCACTCAATGCAAGGAAAGAGGGAGAGGGCAGAGGAGTGAACTCGAACTCGATGCCAAAAGAGCAGGTGGACGTAGCAGACGTCCCAGCCATGGTAATGAGTGGACGCTGTGAACCCTTAAAACGGCAAGGATATGTGAACTGTGAGTGACCCCAGAGGGCAGCAAGATCGCGGAGGAGGATGCACCCCAGAGTGAAGGTGGTGGTATGTGGGAAAGAAGGGTTGGGGCTTTTGGTTGTTGGCACTATTAGCTTTCCAGCCCCTCTGGACATTGACATTTTTTACTATTTAATTTTCTGGTGCTACTCCCTGCAGTTTAGGTTGGGTATACTTTGAAACATAGGATACACTGTAATCATAGTTAGCCAGGACATGGACTGTGCTCACACATCGCATTATAAATTCTTGATTTAAAAAAAAAAAAAAAAAAAAAAAAG
>KQ962469.1:46030-64258 GCA_001563735.1 Leucoagaricus sp. SymC.cos
ATGTTCATACCCATAGGCTGCTGTTGACTTGATCCTGGAGCTTGCTGTTTAGTGTACATGCTCTTTAATGAATCAAAGTAACTCTGCATATTTCTCTGTGTAGCTTGGATCGAGGTTTTAAGTTCATTAATCTCACAATGAATTGCATTGATGTCTAGCTTAGGCTCAGTCCCATGAACTGCTTGTTCACGTGAGATAGGTACATGCGCTTGCAAATCAGTCTCAACTTTGGGTTGAGTTGACCTCAACTGGCTCTCAGATGCTTTGCAGTAGGATTTACCAAGTAATCCCATCTGCACAGCCTTGCTAGCTAGATCAACTGCATGTTTTACTACATCACTGAGCTCGAAGAGATTTTCTTGGTGGCTCTTGCCATTTTGATCTACCTTTATTGTGCCAGTGATACTTAATTGAGCTTGTAGTGTATCTTAGAATTCAGAGCTTAAGGTCTCTCTGAATAAGGTCACTAGTTCTTGATTATGCACTAAGGCAGGTGGTGCAAGACATTTGTCTGCCACTGCCATGAATTCTCTCTTAAATTCTAAGAGTCTGCTAAGTTGATGTATAGTTATTCCATCAAATCTTAGACATAATAATTGAAGGCTATTGACTGAACCCTCTTGTTCTGCAACTAGTTCAGGATATTCCTCAACTAATTGATCAAGGAACTCTTTCCACTTTTTATCTTTGTACTCTGTCAAGTTCATCCACTGATCTCAAATGTTTGCATCGATATATGCTACAGCCCATTTGAGTTGTTGTTACAGCTTGACATTACTGTGATTGCTGATCATTGCCAATAACTCCTTTTATTATTATTTTGTCCATATGCCTTTACTCCACCTTTCTTCATCACATGTTCATACACGTTGCATAGTTCTTTGTTGAATCTCTGTTGAATCCCTTCTCCTTTTATTACTATCTCCAAGTATATTAACAGTAGATTACATGCTTGTATTCTTCAGTCTGATAATTGAGTTAATCTGCCATTTGAGTTATCTCCTCCAGTCTCCAACTATCCTCTATCTCCATCTCCTCCTATCTCCGAAATTCAGACCTGCAGCAGCAGAACAGCACAACACATAAGTTGAAGCCAAAGGTCCACTTCCCTTGCTCCCATTCCATCCATTGCTGCACAGCCCATAACAGTATTATCAGACTGACTGTTTTGCTGTTGCTGTCTTATTCCATCCATCATGACCAACACTCATGCCCGCATATATTCCTCTCCACCTCATGTTGCTAAATGCGCTTGCTGAGTTGTTCCCTCAACTCTCACTCCTCATCACAATCCTTCCTCTACCCTCAGAAATACTCCTAATCCTCCTGGTGGCCTACCACCTGAATCTTCCTGTTGTTGTCATCCTACTCCTCACACTTCTGATAGTCCCAGCATTCCTACTGACTCTGATAAAGACACTGACAATGGACACCCAGGTGATCTTCCTGGAGGTGCTGATCCTGATCCTGACCCAGAGCCTGAAGGAAGCCCTGATGGTGATCCTGACCCCAGTGATGATGACCCTGATAATTGGGATGACATCAACAACCCCACTCCTTCACATTCTGATTGTCCCTCTTGCTGAGAGACTAGTTGTCTTGCTATGGCAATTGAAGCCCTTGCAAAATCCTTTACTCCCTCTTCCACTCCTTCCACCACAAATAAGGCTTGAGTTCCCAAGTCCTTCTCTGATGAAGATCCCCATAAGCTGGAAAACTTCTTGTTCCAGTGCAGTCTCTATTTCTGTGCCAATTCCCACTCATTCCCTGCTGGCCATGATAAGGTCAACTTCACCCTCATCTATCTTTTGGGAGTTGCATCTTTGTGGTTCCAGGTTGCTCTCCAACAGGAGGACCAAGGAATCTACTGTGCTTGGGCTGATAGCTGGTCCATCTTCTCTGAGGAGCTTCACTCATGCTTTGGCCGGGCCAACTGGGTTGGAGAAGCAGCGGAGAACCTTGAGAGTCTCCAAATGACACATGGGGACAAGATTGCTACCTACAATGTTGACTTCTTGAGATATTCTGGTCAACTTGACTGGGGTGACTCAGTCTATGCCCATCACTATTATAAAGGTCTACCTAACTGTTTACAGGATCAGATAAGTATGTGGGAGCAGGGTAAGCCCCATACTTTCCAGGAGATGATGCATGTAGCTACAGTCTATGATGACTGTCATTGGGAGCACAAATGTGAATGTGCTCATACTCATATCTCCAACCAAGCTCTGACATCTACTCAAAATTGCAAGAATCCCTCTTCCCAATCTTTCTCTCAACATCCAACTTCTTCTGCCAATTGTCCTCAATCCAATCTCCCTTCCAACTCCAACCAACAATCTGCTTTCTCAACATCTCTGAACAAGAACAACAACTTCCAACCATCTCCTCATCAACAAACACCTTTCAAATCTTCTACTCCTGCCCCTCGACCTCTTCCTCCAACTGACCTCCTGTGCTGAAAAAGGAGCTTTCCAATGTCCTAGGTAAGGATGGTAAGCTGACTGATGTGGAACAACAGTGCCGCATTGAGCAGAATCTCTGCACTTATTGTGGTGCAGCCCACTGTGTTGAGGATTGTAAGAAGAGAGAAATTGCTAACAAGAAAGCTCATGCATGCAAGGCTGAAGCCTCTGCACTGAGTTCTGCCCCTCCTAAGGGTTCGGAAAAATAGAGGGCAATCCTCAGGACTCTGCACAGGCTGAGGATTGTGTTGAACTCATCTATGCACCAGAGAGTTTCAAACTCAATGCATCTGCTCTTTCCGATCCTAATTCTCTTTCTGTCTCTTTGACTTCTTCTTCTGTTGTCTCCAATTCTCTCCCATTTTGCATACTTGTAGATAGTGGCTCCACTCATTGCTTCATGCATTCCAAGTTCATTTGCACACATTCCTTACCTACATCTCTGCTTCCTTTGCCAATTGAGTTGAAACTGTTTGATAGCTCCTTTAATACTTATATCACAGAACTAGCAAAAATCCCTGTCTCCTTTCCTACTGGTGAATCTATGATCTTGGACTTCTATGTCACTAGGCTGGACTCTTCATGCTCTGTGGTACTTGGACATAACTGGCTCACCTGCTACAATCCATTGATTGACTGGGCTAAGAGCAGCATTACTTTCCAACTATTTCTACATGACTCCACCACCTCTGTTCCTTCCTCTGCTCTGACCACTTCTCTGGTCACCTCTGATTCTTCCCCACCTCTTGATTCACCATCCAGTTGGTCTATCTCCAACTCCACTCATCCTCATATCTTGTTGATAAACATGGCTGCCTTTGTCTATGTTTGTTGACTTCCTAGTTCTGACAACTTTTGCCTCAATCTCCACTCCTCAGCTGTTTCAGCAGGTTCCTCTCACATTAGTGAAGAGCTTGTTGACCTCTCTAGTGTGCCTCCAGAATATCATGACTATGCTGACATCTTCAGTAAGGGTGGTGCAGATACTCTTGCATCTCATTGACCTTATGACCTGAAGATTGACTTGGAGGATGGTGCTAAGCCTCCAGTTGGCACTATGTATTTGCTATCTCAAGTGGAACTTGCCACTCTTCAGGAGTTCATTGATGAACATCTTTCTATTAGCTTTATTTGCCCTTCTACTTTGCTGCATGGAGTACCAGTGCTCTTTGTGTGCAAAAAGGATAGTTCACTTTGTCTCTGCATTGACTTCTGTGGTCTCAACCATATCACAAAAAAGGATCATTACCCACTTCTGCTTATCTCCAATCTCCTAGATTCTCCTCATAAAGCTCGCCTCTACACCAAGATTGATCTCTGTCATGCCTATCATCTCATCTGAATTGCGGAAGGTGATGAATGGAAAACTGCCTTCAGAACTCATTATGGGTCTTTTGAATGGCTAGTGATGCCCTTCGGCCTTACAAATGCCCCAGCAGCTTTCCAGCAATTCATTAACAATGGCTTCCAAGATCTTCTTGATGTCTGTGTCACTGTCTATCTAGACAACATTCTGATCTGCTCTGACAATATCTCTGAACATCGGAAACATGTTCATGAGGTGCTTCAGCAACTCTGTCAATATGGGCTTTATGCTCATGCTGATAAGTGCAAGTTTGACTCCAAATCTGTGGAATATCTGGGCTGTCTCAAGATGTCTGAGGACAAAATAAAGGTAATTTGGGACTGGCCCATTCCAAAAAAGGTGAAAGACATTCAATCTTTCCTTGGTTTTTCAAATTTCTATTGCTGATTCATCTACAATTATTCTGACATTGTTGTTCTGCTAACTTGCCTCACTTGGAAGTCATCTCCTTGGAAATGGGATGACTGATGTCAGTTGGCATTTGACAACCTAAAGGAATCCTTTACTACAGCTCCTGTTCTCACCCATTGGGTCTCTGACTCTCAAATCATCATCAAGACAGATGCCTCCAACTATGCCCTAGCAGCCATTCTTTCTATCATCACTGATAATGGTCAAGTACACCCTATTGCTTTCCATTCCCGCACCTTTAACTCAACAGAATCTAATTATGACACTCACAACAAGGAACTTCTAGCTATTTTCGAGGCATTCTGTATCTGGCAGCATTACCTTGAGGGTGCCTCATTGCCCATTGATGTTGTCACAGACTACAAGAACCTCGAATACTTCTGTATGACAAAGGGACTTACTTGCCAACAAGCTCAGTGGAGTGAATTCCTATCTCAGTTCAGTCTTGTTATCTGATTCCAACCAGGTAAGCTTGGTACAAAGCCTGATGGCCTAACTAGATGTTGGGACATCTATCCTAAAGGGGGGAATACTGGCTATGCTATGGTCAATGCCCACAATTTTTGTCCTGTTTTCACTAACAAACAACTTTCTACTTCTATTCAAGTTACTTACCTTCACACTCCTTCCCTTCACACAGCCACAACCATTGACCTAGAAACCCTTTATTCTGAAATCCTCACCACACTCCCCTCAGATCCAGTTTCTGCTAACCCCCTTGCCAATCCTGAAGGCTGCTGGTCAGTCAATCAGGCTGGTTTTCTTTGTCTCGATGACAGGATTTATGTTCCAAATGTCAACAATCTCCAACTCTGAGTCATGCAGTACAAACACAACCATGTACTTGCAGGACATTTCAGCCAGAACAAGACCCTTGAACTCATTCAATGTGAGTACACCTGGCCTGAAATTTGGACTCAAGTTCAGCAATTCTGCAAATCCTGTGTCACCTGCATGCATTCCAAGTTCCAATGCCATTGTCCATATGGTAATATAAAACAGCTATTGATCCCAGTCTGACCATGGGACTTAATCTCTATGGACTTCATTGAAAAGCTTCCAACTTCTGCAGATTACAACTCCATCCTTGTCATCATTGATTGCCTCTCCAAGCAATCCATCTTTATCCCTACTCACAACACCATCACCTCTGCTGACCTTGCCCAACTCTTTGTCCTCCATGTCTTCTCTAAGCATGGTGTTCCCTCTCATGTTACATCTGATTGTAGTTCAGAGTTCATCTCACACTTCTTCCAATCGCTCAGTGAAGCATTGGATATGAAGCTGCACTTCACATCTGGTTATCATCCTGAAGGTGACAGACAAACTGAGTGTACTAACCAAACTCTTGAACAGTATCTCCGAGTTTATTGTAACTATCAACAGGACAATTGGGCTGAACTTCTTCCACTAGCAGAGTTTGCCTACAACAATGCCCCAAGTGCTACCACTGATGTCTCCCCTTTCTTCACAAACAAGGGATATCATTCAAGCATCGCTGTTTATCCTGAACGTGATCTTGCTTTGGTGAGAGCTCAACAGTTTGCTGTTAATCTTGATGAACTTCATGAGACATTGAAATCAGAAATTGCAGAATCCCAGCAAAGGTATCAATGTACTGCTGATGCTTGGCAATTACCTGCTCCCAACTTTCAAGTCAGTCAGACAGTCTTCATTAAAGCTAAGTACTTCTGCACTTCTCACCCTTCTAAAAAAACTCTCCAAAAGGTATCTTGGCCCCTACAAAATCATTGCACAGCCTGGTACCCATTCCTTTACTCTCTGACTCCCTGAATCCATGCATGCAGTACACCCTGTCTTCCATGTTTCCATGCTTGAACCTTCCACACCAAACCCTTTCCCCAATTGCTCTGACCCTCCTCCTGCTCCAGTCATTATCAATGGTGTGCCCAAATTTGAGATTGCCTGCATCATCGGTTCCAAAATGGATCACCAACATGTGTGTTGTCTCCTCTATAAGGTGTTTTGGTTGGTTTTTTTTTTTTTTTTTTTTTTTTTTTAACTCATAAATTTTTAACATGAATCAGAAAACAGCTACCCTAAAATGCATACGTAAGGTCCAAGTCCAATGCTTCGCCCCTCCAGCCAGAGGCCGGATGGTACTACTAGACAGAAACCAGCGAGGGGGATTAGCAGTTGTGCTGGTGTCGGAAAGCTCCCCTATCCCGATGCTCGTCCTCCTGTCTGCGAGAAATAGCACCAGATGCAGCCATCCGCTCCTGCCAGTCGCAATTAGCGCGTTGCACCAACTACTCCTGGTCAAAACAGTGCTGCCAGTATGGGCACCTTTGGTTGCTGGCACTGTGCTCACCACTACAGTTCACACAGCAGGCGGTGTGAGGGCATGGGGCTCCCTCGATTGTAGCTGGCACAGGGGGGTTGGCCATGGGGTTACCATGACAGCAACCAGCGAGAGAGCAATGGTTGGCCTCAGAGTGAGGACCAGTGCATCACGGGCAGCGGGGCACCTGAGACTTGCAAGCACAGGTGGAGTGGCCCCAGCGCCAGCAACGCTGGCACACAGGAACACCAGCATGAGACTGAGTGGGCCGCACAGGACATGAGGCCAGGCCGAACTGGAATGATGAATTAATCAGGTGCTTGGTGACAGTGCCTGACTGGGAGTCAATGACGTCGAACCAGACCATAGCCGAGTCTGAACACTGGGAGTTTCACATAACCCAAGGGGAGTTAGCAAGGACAAAGGAAGAGGCCATGTGGGATTGTTTCATGACCTCCCTGACGTATGCTGAGTCTATGAAATCCTTAGAACCTGGGTGGAAGTAGGGGACGTCCATGATCTTAAGATAAGACCGGGACATGGGAAGAGCCACCTGAACCTCATGGCCCAGGTGCTGGTGAATAGCAGCAGTGACCACCTGAATCTCCTCAGGTGATGCAACTCAAGACGTAAGGAGGGAGATCCCCCCATAAGCAGCGACACAGGAATCAACCCGAAGGTCGACCTTGGCCAGAGAACGGTTAGTGACGCCAACCAGGGAAGGAAAAACTGAGGCAGAAACAACTGCCTCAGTCTTGACGAGAATCTGATGCCCAGAGGGTCCAGTGACAGTGGTCTTAAGCTTCCTGCACGAGGGCAGGGGCAGAACAGAGGCCTGATGCATCGCAATGATGTGATCAGATGGAAGGTTGGGCACGGTCTTGGCCAGATTGACCAAGGCCGTGATGTCATGGACTGTGTCAGCATACGAACTCTTGGGGGCTGGAGCAGACGATGGAGGAGCAGGGTGCCTGGCAGACCTAGGTGGCCTAGGGAGGGGAGCAGGGCAGGGGGCTGAGGGGTGAGCAGTGCCCTCCGAAGGAGGGGCACACAAATGTGGCTGTGTCGCAGTAGCTGATGACTCAGCTGTTCCACGGATCTGAGGGCCTGGAGGTGGTTGGGGGATGAGGTGCTGTGCAACTGACTGCAAATTGCGCTCACCCAGAAGAGGTGCAGGAAGGGGGAGCAAATGCTACCCCCTAGCAACAAAGACACTCAGCAACTTGCCGAGCGAGTAGGCCAGATGGGCCTTGTCATCCTCAACAGCCCAGGGCTGATCACCCCAAGTGTTAAGGGACTGGACGGTGTCGGCAAGAGCCCCAGTCAGAAAACTGGAGTTGTTGGTGGAAGGAATATCCTGGCCAGAAGCAACAGGATGAGGAGGACGTGGAGCCAGCGTGGGGGTAAAAATCAACCCAGGCTCAGCCCCAGGAGGGACAGAGTAGGTAGCAGGCGACATAGTGCTGCCGGCGACAGGAGTAGGTGCAGGGGGAGCGACCTGAGGCATGTGCGGGGTAAGGTTGGCCTGAGCAGCCTTCCTTCTGTGAGCTTGCCGACCTGGAAATGACGGCATAGGGGATTCAGGTTCCGAGGGAACAGGGGTAGAGGGGGAGGACATCCGAGCATCACTCGCTCTGGCAGTGGTGATTTCCATATCAAACCCAGTGTCTCCAGCCCAGAAGAGACGCGACGAGCCAGCCTGACTGCCACTGGGATCGTCAGACATAGCATATGAAAATGTATTTCAAAATCAGAATAAATCGATAGTGACGGTACATGGGAAAGGAGGGCTATGGTTTTGGTTGGGTTATGCAGATACTGAAGATGAGTCTTCATGGCTCCCTGCCACCAAGCTCAAGCATGTGGCTGAACTTGTTGCTGATTTCCACTCTGCCTACCCTGGCAAACCTGGTTCTGTAGATATATTCAACTCTTATGTTTCTTAGATCTTCACTCCTTTTTAAACACTCCTAATCACATTCTTTTGCCAATCCACTCTCTGACTCTTTTCACTTGTCACTCCTCTTTCCTATTTCTTAATCTCCAAATGTTCTCTGAAATTTCCTCTCTCTCTCTCTCTCTCTCTTTTGGACTTGAATAATTCTTCTCATTTTCCTTGTTCTCTTTTTTTTTTTTTTTTTTTTTTTTGATCAAAAATTTATAAGGTGGGGCGTGATAGCAGTCCACCCCCAAGTCTACTACACAGACAGTGACCTACCAACTAGTTAAAGCCACCAAGCCGATTTACAGAAAGTGTATGTAAACAAGGGAATAAATAATAAAAAGGAGTCTGAATCCTGGAACGATGATAACGAAAAGGGGATAGAGAAAGGGATTATAGAAAAAAGTGTTAATAAAAAGCGTCATAATCAGAGACTATGTAGGCAAACTGGAATTGAAAGAGACAGTTGACCTATGTGAAGAGATTAGCCACTCTCAGAGCGGCATCGTCAGAACCAGTCAGCGTCAAAACGATGATGCCAGAACTTGCATGATCGGTCATTGGCAGCATGTTTGCTGCTGCAGTTAAAACAATTTGGGGTATGAGGACAGGGCATGCCCTCACCCATTGGGAGGATAGGTGGGTTGGCCTTCACATTGCCTTTGCAGCAGCTGGCATATTGTCGATGATGCTCCTCTGAGTGAGGCTCAGAGCAGTGGGGGCATTTGATAGCTTGAGCGTGGCAAGCATTGGAGGGATGGCCCCACTGCCAACAGCATTGACAGAGGGGGGTGCTGGGTCAAGCCTTGGCGAGCTTGATGATACAATGGCATTGGCCAATGAGGAGGTATTTGTTCTGGAGGTCTTTTGCGGATGCTCCAGATTGAGAATCCCAGACATCGAACCATATGGTTGCGGTGTCTGCTGCACATGAGTTCTTCATGATGCGGGGCTTAGCTGCAAGATCGATAGTCAAACCGCTAGTGTTGAAAGTGGCTGTGGCATCATCAGGGGAGATGGGGAAGGGGATGTCGAGGACGTTGAGGTAGGACCTTGACCTTGGGGTCTGAGTGTCAATTTTGACTTTGGCGCTGGTTGAAAAGAAACGAGAGACAATTTTGAGGTCATCTTCATTAGGAACGATATTGGTGGCCAAGGAGAGGCCATTGTAGGCAATGCAGCCAGCAACTAGGCATAGTGCGCGTTTGTTATCTTTGAGCTTGTCATTCATCTGAGTGACAAGAAGTGGAATGTCAACCCTGCTGGGGCTATCAACAGGGATGAGGATTTATCGGTGGCTAGGGCCAGTAGTAGTAGAAGCCAGCTTGCATTTGAGCAGGCCAGCATGGTTAGCAGTGCGGTGCATGGCGGCGATGCTTTCGGCGGGGAGGGCGGGGAAGGCCTGGGCCAATTCAACCAAGGCAATATCACTGCATTGAGGCTTTGGAGCCCAGGCCAGAGGCCTAGGCTTTGCAGATCGGGCTGTGTCAGCAAACAAATGTTTTACCAGTGCAGGCTTCTTCATTTCAGCTGCAGGCGGCACAGCCTGAGGGGTTTTTGCTGAAGGCTGTGGTTGTGATGTCACAGGCAGCTTGGGCAGAGGGTTGGGGTTGCTGGCAGGAGGTGGAGCAATGGGGGGGGAGCAGGCTCGACCTGCATAGAAGCTGCAGGCTGAGGTGGAATGATAGGGATGGGTGCAGGAGGAGGGGGGGTTGGCTTTCCTCGAGCGAGAGCCTGTTCGATGAGCTGAGTGGCACTAATAGTACCGACTCTGTTGACTTGAACCAGTGCAGCTTGGAAGTAAGCCAGACTGAAGGGAAACAAATCTACCAGCGTTGCGAGTATTCTGGCAAAGTCGTGTGCATACTTTTTGGCATGCTCTTCGAATTCCTTTGGCATATTATCGCAACTGAAGAAATAGGCAAGCTCATTGAGCAGACTGAGTAAAGGCTCCATGTGTTGATTGTAAATGGTCCCCGATGCGAATACATGTGGAGCGTCATAGGTGAACATGTCAAGCTCAAACTTGTCCTGAATGGGCCAAGTAGGAGGATGGAGAGTAGGGCACTTTGTTGAGATGTCGAATGATGCAGGAATAGGAACATTAATACCGGTAGTCGAAACGATGCCGGTAGTCTTGGGGGTAGAGGTTGGCAGTATTGGCAGCTGACTGAATACCGTTCCAGGAGTAGGGGGGGTGGGGGAAGGAGCCTTGATGGCTTTCTTTCCCTTCCATTTCTTACTAGTAGGCGTCTTAGTAACATCTTGAATATGCACGTGGTACTCAGCAGCAGTATTGAGCTTGTTCACAGTGTCAGCCATAGTGGCGTCTTCAGCAGAAAGGCCAGCGAATATGTTACTAGAAGATGGTGTCGATATCATATAGAACGTAGACTAGATACTCTAACACCCCGATCCAAAAGAGGAAGGTGGTGGTAAGAGATCAAGAAGGGATGATTTTCCTTGTTCTCCTCATTCTCCAACTCTCTCTGAAAATTATCAACAAAAACAACAAACTCATTGCCAATTATACATAGTCATTATTAACAGACACTTTGTAGTATAGAACAGCCAAAGAAGACAAAGGACAAGAAAAAGAACAAGATAAAATAAAAAATAAAAATAAAAATAAAATAAAATAAAATAAAATAATTCTCCAACACCACCTTCCAACCTCTGACCTCTCTCCAACTACTCCTCCCTCCTTTCACCTCCTTCCATTCCCTCTCCATCTCCAACCTTCTCTCCTTCCCCTTCTCCCTCTTTGTCCTTCTCCTTTTTGTTCTCTTCATCTTCCTCTTCATTCTCCTTATTTTCACCTTCATCTTCATCATCCTTGCTTTCATTTTCATTTTCATCCTCATCTTCACCTTTCTCCTCTTCTGGCCATCCTGATGGCCTGGTGACATTTGATGACTCCTCACCCTCATTCTCCCTTTCCAAGGCATTTTCTGTGAGCTTGGCAATTATGTCCAACTTCCCAGCATACTTCATGTACCCCAAGTTGATGTTCTCTAAAATGCCTGTTGCCAACTCAACGGTGAGCCTCATCTGCCCCATCTGCCTATTCATCACCTTACATTGGGATGTACTCCACCTATGTGCTCTACCAGCCTCTCCAGCAGCTCCTCCAACTGCTCTGTCGAATCGATCAGCCTCTCCATGATATCATTGTTGTAGTTCACCTTCTTCAATTTCTGTGGAAGTGGTGGTGGTGTGTAATCCCTGTTGTACCTGTTGCTCATCACCTTTGCCAGTTGACACCCCTTGTGGTCAGCAATGCAACAGGCACAGGAGGCTGAATCCCTGTTGTTGCTGAGCCTCCAAATCATCTCTGAATAAAACATGGCACTTACCTCTTGCCCTTCTCATCAATGTATGGCTTGCACTCATACTTGAACTGCTAGCAGCGCCAGCAGACCTTCTGTTCCCCTCTAAGTTTTGCCAATGGATCGACCTTTGTAGCCCTCTTCTTTGAGATGGATCAATCATCACCTGAGTCCTTGTTCTCTGACTCCTTGCCATGTTTTCACTTGGGTGCCCCACTAGGCCCAGCTTCCAGCATCATCTCCTCCATATCCCTCATGTTGTTATTGTTGTCCTCCTGTGCCTTTTCCTTCTCCTTCCCTTTTCCTTTCCTTGCCTTGGTGATCTCCTTTTCCTTCCTCTTCTCCTCTCTCTTCCTTTTCACTGCATTGGCCTTCCTCCTCTTTGCCACTTCATGCTTGTTTCACTGTTCCTCCAGTTCATGCCTCTGCCTTTCCAACTCCACCTCCCTTCTCCTCTCTTCCTTGTGTTGCTGCTCCTCAGCTGCCTCCTCCTCTTTGAGCCTCTGCAGCTCCTCCAGCTGCCTCAACTCCTCCAGCTCTCATGCTGCCTTCTCTTCTTATTACTGACATTTGGCCTCAGCCTCCTCCTCCTGTTGCTGCTCCTGCTCTGCCAACAACTGAGCCCTTCTCTCCTTCACAGTGACCATGGATGTTGTTGCCCTCGATGACGAGAACAGGGTTTGAGTAGGTTGAGTCTGCAATTCTTGAGGCAATATGATAATTCAAGGAAAAGAGTGAAGAAAGCTTATTTTTTTTCAAAGCCCAACTTTTATACACAACCAAACACAACAATCCCATGGTTGCTTACTAAAGGCTTCAAAGACTCAGCCTTAAGGGGGGGATACTGTTACAGCTTGACATTACCACAATTGCCAATCATCACCAATAACTCCTTTTATTATTATTTCGTCCATATGCTTTTACTCCACCTTTCTTCATCACATGTTCATACACGTCACATAGTTCTTTGTTGAATCTCTGTTGAATCCCTTCTCCTTTTATTACTATCTCCAAGTATATTAACAGTAGATTACATGCTTGTATTCTTCAGTCTGATAATTGAGTTAATCTGCCATTCGAGTTATCTCCTCCAGTCTCTGACTATCCTCTATCTCCATCTCCTCCTATCTCCAAAATTTGGACCTGTAGCAGCAGAACAGTGCAACACATAAATTGAAGCCAAAGGTCCACTTCCCTCGCTCCAATAGTCACCCATCCTGTCCATTGCTGCACAGCCTGTAACAGTCATTCAGCATTGTCTGTCACTTTAGCCATTTCAAGAAGATGTTCCAGATGCTATAAGTAATCACTGAGTGTGTGTGCACTGCTGTCCCATTGGGGCGTGCTGCTTGCAAAGGGTACAGGCATGTGTAGAGTTGAAGAAGGCATGCTTATGGAGTTCGAGTTTTGGTTCTGAGTACTAAGTGTTGTGGAACTGCCTGATGGCTGGCTCTGTGTGCATGCTGGCATAGGAGTTCCTTCTGGTGTGTAAGGTGTTCTAGAAGGGTCAAATTGACCTGGTATACTTTGTCTAGGATGAACTGTTCTGTTTAAAAACAGATTGAGTTTGTTATCTCTAGGTGAATTTGCTACTGGCATAGTTCTATGTGAACTGCATGAAGCTGCTAAGATTCACTCTGGGTTTGCAACAGGAGGAAGTGCACCTGCTCTTTGAGAGGTTCTAGTACTTCTCCTTTGTGGCTCTATGTTTATTTGGTTCTGTTCTGGTTTGATGAGTTCTGGATTAGATCTCTTTTGATTTTTGTTCTGAGATGTCTGCTTTGGAAAGCGTGACATTGTAAAGTTAAAAGGAACAGAAATAGCAAATAAACCTCTTTACTGAAACTCCCCTCGCGGTGGACTCCAGATGAAGAGGCAGAAATGTAATTGGTAGTGTAGGGATAGATGAATATTAATTAAATCACAAACTGCAGCTTGTAATGCAAGTTCATGGGGAGATAAATCAATAGAGAGGATATTCAAAAGGGAAACACAAATAAAAAGGATAGGTGAAGTTATTAGAGTGTTTGGGGTGACTTAGACAAGTCAGGAGAGCGTTTGTAATAGAGAGCTCACAGCACAAGACACTAATCGTTTTAACTTCAAGACTCGAGCTATGGAGCTACCACAACCACTATAAGTGCCAAAGAACTCAAGTTAATGCAACAAGAATGTCCAAGGGGCTACACTCGACATTACAGATCACACTAAAACACCTCAGGTGCACTTACTCCAACTGTGTGATGTCTTCAAAGCCAATTGGTAGATGCAATACACAAGGGGCCAATCTTTATAATTGGGCTTGTAGTTCTCAACTTATTGAATCTGACATTTATACAATATAGTTCTGGCTTATATTTCTCTAATACTGGTGCTCTGACCAAAGAAACTTTAATATACTTTTAAGCACATGCTTTAGATAATTGTTTTATACACAATCTTTGGAGTGCAGCCATAGCAAGTGGGTTTCTTACCAGACATATGTCCTAAGAGGTGGTTTATATATTCATGAATGAGGTAAAAACAAATACAAAGTTATGACAACATTACAATATGATGTGTAACAACTGAAACATTAAATGAGTGTTATATTAAGAAGTGTCCAATTGGAATATGACAGAAAAACATGAGCATGCCCATGTGAAATAGTTCTGTTATTAATTCTATGATTGGCTTGCTGCAATAGCTGAATTTGATTCTAGTGGATCTGGTGAGTCATCTCGAGAGCTCTGCTAATCTTGGATTTGTCAAGATGTGCTTTGCAAAGCTTTTTTTTTTTTCTTTTTTTTAATCAACAATTTATTATGTGGTGCTCAATTGCAGTCTGTGCCTAACTAAGTACAAGACTAAGCTAGGAAAATCCAAACCAAAATGAAACACTAGTTAGATACTTGTATGACCAGAGCATTTGTACTGAAACTACCAGAATCACTCGGATACAGTAGTACTATCAGAGAGAAAAAGAGAAAAAGAAGAAGACTAAAGAGAAAATGTCTAAAGTCAAGTGAAATTACTTACTGGCACCATATGCCAAATGGCTGGACCAGAAGGATAGTGGATTTGAGGAGGGGACATGGAGATGCTTGCATGCAACCCAGCATGCCATATAGGAGTAGAGGGGGGAGGGAAGGAGTGAGTGTCAGAGTTGAACACGAATGCCTGTGGGTTATAGGATAAGAAGTCAATAAATTGACTTAGTGTAGAAATCAGTTCATCCCCCCTATGATAGAGGGGACAGTTGATGACAATGTGTTTGTGAGATTCCATCCAGAAGCTGCAGTGGCAAGCAGTGGATTTGCGAGGGAAGAATTGGGCCCTGTATGAGCCAATGGGTGTGTGGTTGGTGATGGCATGTACAGCATGTGTGATGATGTTGAAGTTGGTGGTAGTGGAGGTGACATCATTAGCATCTAGGCTATATGATGTCCAGAGTTTGTTTAGCCATTATGGTATTGCAGAAGGATGACATCATGGGGTGGGTGTTTGTGATGAAGCATGAGGAAGGAGCACCCATGATATTGGGCGTTGTTGAGGAACAAGTCCTACTATTCCTGTAGACAGGAGTCAGTGACCTTTTTATGTAGATAAGATATGGAGACACTAGGGCACAACTCAGCATGTCTATGATTGGCTTTGGCCATAAGGTGGACCTTTCATAGCATACAGCACAAAAGCCCAGGGTTGTCATTGGTGGTGTTGCAGTTGCATTGCACACTTTTGGAGGGGAGGTACCAGAACCCAATAGACTGGGCTCTGGAATGTTCTAGCCATGGGCGTAGGGCTCTGGCTGTGGCAAGTGAGTAATTTTGGCCACCATGTGGCACAGGGTTGAGTAGAGTATGTGAAGAGAAAAGATGATTGGTGATGACAATGATGCAATCGACACTGGGAATAGTGACCACCTTGCATATAGTGAAGCATTGGGTGGCAAGTTCAGCTTCAGGAGCTGTACAGCGTCCATTAGTGAGGGTGAGAGAGTGCAGGAGGGTGCTGTTGCACCAGATTTGATAGCAGGCATTTGCCTGATAGTTGTGATTGTTGGATAGGCTACCATCAGTGACAACAACAGCAGTGTTGGGAAGGGAGTGGGTGTGGTGGAGTACCAAGTCCAGTCATTGAGTATGAGTGCTGAGCTCTTCCAAACTTGACCTATTATAATCAAAGAATGAAAAACAATCAGCAAAATTATCTAGTAAATGAAAACCAGGCTTATTGAAATCATCAAGAGGTTTGAAAACCTCTGTATTGTTAAGCAGCATCATGTTGGCCTCTATAACTGACCTCTTCACCACCAGTCTCTCTTTATCATTCATAAGGTCAATTGACCTTGGGTGAAGAAGAGTGCTCTTAGCATTTTTGGCACTAAGCAGTGTGTGTATGATATGTGAGTGATCCAGTTTAGCATATCAAAGGCTGGACTGCTTAGCAAGTTTTTTGAGATGGAGATGAAGGGGGACAATGCCCACAATGCATTCAACTCCACCTGAGAGGGAAGTGCAAAAAGCACCAGTGACCCATAGGACAGTGCTACATTGCATTTGTTGAAGGGAATGGAGATGCACATTAATTTTGGTGCCAGAGAAATACCATGTGTGGAATCCATAGGTAGCTAGAGGGACAATGCAAGCATGATAGAGGATGTGTTTGTTGTGAGGAGTAAGCCCACACATTGAGTTGCCAAGCATTTTCATTGCACAGGTGGTGGTGAGGGCCTTGGTAGACCAGTATCAGACATGTTCCTTGAAGTTAAGGCATCTGTCAAAAAAGAAACCCAAGTAGCGCCAGTATTCCTTGGGCTTAAGGGGGGTGGATTTTGTGTGGGGGGCAAAACCAAGGTTGATAGAAGGGTTAGCATTGTCCTTGATTCACAAAAAGTTAAAGAGCTCAGTCTTGTCATGTTCAAGAACAAGACCAAACTCTTCAACAAGTTTGACAATGATTCTGTATGCATAAATTAGTGATCCATGACATTGAGTCCAATTCTCTCCTTGTCCAATGATCATCCCATCATCAACAAAAGAAAGGTAAAAAACCAGTCCAGCAGTATCAAGAGAAGCTAGAAAGTAAATAGGAGCCAGGTAAAGACCAGACAGAATGGGAGAAAGAGCTGAGCCTTGTCCAATGCCAGTATTAATGCTAAAGAAAGGAGAACGGAAAGAATTGTAGAGATATGTTGTGGAACATCCTACTAAGTAATTAGCAAAAAAAAGGGTGACTTGTGGAGTGAAACCCTGTTTATGAAGAATATGAAGCAATATGTCATGATTCAAGGAAGGAAAAAACTGAGCAATGTCAAATGCATGAACACTGGTACATGACTTTTTTTGCCCATCCAGCATGAATTAGATGAGTGAGGTAAACACTGGCATCTTCAGCGCTTTGTTGAATGACACTGCCAACTTGACAAGGGTGAATTGCATTATGTTCAACCCTTCTTTCCCACACACCACCACCTTCGCTCTGGGGTGCTCCCTCCCTCGCGGTCTTGCCGCCCTCCTAGGGTCACTCGCAGTCCGCTATCCTTGCTGTTTTAGGGTTCATGGTGTCTGTTCCTTACCGTGGGGTGCACTGGATGTTCTAGTGCACCTTGGCTCTCTTGGTGTTGAGTTGAGCGTGCTTCTGCTGTACTCCTCTGCCCCCTTTCTTGCGTTGAGTGGGGCAGCTTCTGCTCCCTCCGCTACCTCTCTCCTGCCCACTGGCCGCTTCAGCAGTCAGTTGGGCTCCTCCGCTGGTCTGGGCACGTCTGTACTGTGCTTGGGCCATGCACGTCCCCCGGTCACCTTCGTGGCCCCCAGGTCTATTTTGACCCGCAGTTTCGCTGAGTAAGCGGCCGCTATTTCTGTTGAGCGCTCATTTGCGCTTGACTCACCTTCCTTCTCTCGGGCCAGTTTCCCACTGGGCCCTCTTCTCCATTCCGGCGTTGCGCGATGCGCTGGGACTATCCTTGGGCGTCGAGTCGAGTTCGCTCCTCTGTCCCTTCTTTCTCTCTGGCATGCTGGTCCTTGTGGCTGGCTGCCAACACTCCAGGTCCTTGCAGGGGTAACCCCTCTGCGCTGCCTTCCCAGGGCCTGATCCCTGCAGGAGCCCCATGCCTGCATGCGGTGCACTGTGCAAGTTCACGGTGTCACCACTTATTATCCCCTCCTGGTGCCTCTGCCAAGGTGGTAGGCATTTCAGGTTATCTCTCAGAAGACGTCGGCGACTGGTTGTTTGGGCGGGCACTCACCTGGTCATTCCCGGCAAAACCGAAATACTGACAAGGCCCTCGTCGCGTGAAGTAGAGGGGGGCATTAGATGAACACTGGTTGCGATGGACGTTTGGACTGCGTAGCTAGGCTGTGCCTTATTTAGTCGCTTCTGGTTATACTCTGTACTAGTAGCCTGGGCTTACGAGCCTGGGGGCGGACTGCTAA
>KQ962469.1:66012-81305 GCA_001563735.1 Leucoagaricus sp. SymC.cos
CTCACTTATAATGTCCTATTTCCAGTATGGCCAGAGCTATATCCCTGATTAGGCTCCTTTACCAAGGGAGCACCACACCTTCAGCTGGTATATTGGACTTGGATGGAGCGCACATATATACCACACTGTTACAGTGTGACTGTTAATGCACAACACAAGGCACAGCTGGCAAGCCAATTTATCCTTCAAGAGCCCTCCCTGGTGGGCACTGGAAGCTGGCTTAAACCCCAGAGGGTGCTAGCAACTGCATCGAACCGGAACCACCTAGGCCCCATCCAGACTATGCCCCTTTATTTCAGTGTCACCCAGATTATTACTAAGCCATCATACTTTGTGCACTAGTACCCCAAACTGGCAGGAATTAAGCCTACATCCAGCTGGGATCAAACCCAGGACTGCAGGAACCAGCTGAACATGACATCTGCTGCACTCAAGACCAGTTGACCATACAGCCAACTTGCTTTGTGAAGCTTGGCAATCAAAAACAACATATCATTCTGGGTTTGTCAGATCATTCTACATCAGTGCATGCACATGTGCACATAGTAAAGAACTTCTCACAGTTGTATAGAGACTAGATTGTTAGCCCAAGTTAGAGGCCCAGGACTCATGACTGGTCATAGGATTCACATTCTGACTGCTGCTGCTAAGTCTTGATGCCCTTTCATAGCCACCACTACCTGTGATCATTGGTTCAAGATACACTTAGTTTTATTGTATATGTGTTCTCAAAATCATTAACACTGTGCACACCAACTCCTAAGAGATACACTTGTGTTACAAAGTGTGTGTGCTGATGTTATGTGGTCTGTATTACTTTGAGGAATTGTCAAATGTTGCTGTTTCTCAGTGTACAGTGTTATCTTACACTGTAATTATGCCTTTTAAGATTAATTGAAAATTCACTGTAACACTGCTTTGAGTCATCATTACTTCTGAGCAATTCCTCATGAAGTGAAGGGTGATATTTTACAAAAGCTTTTTGATAAACAGCCACTTTATGATTTTGTGCACCCAAGGAATTTCCCCAAAATTGTTGATGACATCAAACCTTTGATTGATTCAAGTTCCTTATGCACAAGCATTGTTCATCCAGCCTCAGCTCCACCCTCAAAGGAATGCAGTGAGTATCTCTCCTGGAACTCCACTCAAATCATGCAAAGCTTATTTAGTTTTTCATAGGAAATATTCACTTTGCATGTGGTGAACTTTATGTTGGACAATTGGTCACCTGGCTCTGCTGTGCACAAATGGTAGTTTATGTTCCATGGAATGAACAAGACTATCAGGCAGTCATCATACCAGAGGATGGGGTGCCTCATTCCCACCCCATTTTTCCCTCTCAAAAGGTTCCACATGCAGTTAAAAAGGTTTACACAAAATGTATTCAGGCATATAGAATGCTGGGAGCAACTACTTTGAAAGTTGACCATGGTATGGTTGATCTTATCACTACTAAAGCTGGGACTTAATCAATTTCTGGTATCTAGCACCTAGCACTAAGGCCATCACTGGTGGACTTCTTCCTCAGGAGCTAGATGAGTTGTTAATAGATGGCAGGAGGAGGCAGAAAATTTTAGAAGAAGAGAAGAGAAAACAATTCTCTCATGGGTCTGATCTACATGGTGAGTTTGATTTTTATTCGCTTTTTACAAATTTAATGTCTGCTCATCTAGGTGTTGTGAATGAGTATCTGAAGGAGAGGGAGCTCCTTGCTAAAGACCACTATATCCATGGAGTTTATTCCTTTGAGGAGAATTCCTATGTTATCATCACTGTTCACCCTCCTTTGGTAGAGTATATCATGACAGCACAATGGATTATGGTAGACACAACATTCAAGGTTGTCCATGAGGGTACAAACAAGTTCAAGGGGGTAGTTTGGAATAACAACTTGTGCCAGAGTGAATAATAAGATATTTTACTCAATTTTGTGCACTAATCAATATCACATCATCAGGTATAGTTGTTGGTCATGTATGGACAAATTCAGCAACTCAAAATGCCTTTTTCTATGTCTGGAATGGTTTATGGGATGCTATCAAAGTCATTGCTCAGCAAGAGCTTAATTTCCAACTTTTCTCAGTCAGGTCTCCACTTCTCAGTGTGGTTGGAGATGCAGAAGGAGCTCAGGCACAAGGTTTTGGTGATATGGTCATGCATTGAAATCTTGATAAAAATGGCAATCTGGTGATGGACAGCAACTCGGTGCTATTCTGTCTGTAAAAAACATGCACAGTACACTTTGATCAGTGAGTTTTTATGATCTCTTGATTCATGGGAACTAACATCCATTTTGATAGTGGCGTCCTCAATTTGCAAGCTCATATAGATAATGCTTCATTCAATTATCTCCATTCACTCCCATGTCTTGAAAGTCAACTTGCATTTGATCAATACTATTGCTACTGTGAGAGTCTAGCCCAGGTTAATATATGGTGTGAGATCTGTAAAAAAAGTACCTTACAGTAAATGTGTCACAAAATATATGGGTAGTCAGAAAGTTGGTCACAACATTTGTGTGAACAAGTGTCATGAATGAACAGAATACATGACACACACCTTGAGTTGCACCAAATGTATGTCATGAAATTTGTGAAACAAAAAGTTGGTCATGAATTTGAGGGAGGGAAAAATGTGTCATGAATTTCGGGAGATGAAGTTGAAGTGTGTCATAAGTCAACAAACAGGTCCAAATACTATTACTGGCTGGCTAGCAACAAGCTGGCTACTGTAGGCTGAGGCGTCAACTACTAAGCTCCAAATTGTACATTGTTGGAATCATCTCATCAAGACAGTTCCAACGGTATTAAAAATATGAGTGCATGACCACTCTGTGAGGAGCTACAGCACCAACAGTCTTGGTGGCCAAAAGATGCAAATAGAGCCAAATACTAGGCATGGGTACCAGCTTCTAATTGTTTCACTTCCACAGGCTGAGGCATCAACCACTAAGGATAGAAATATACATCATTGGAATTCTCTAAATGAGACAATTCCAATGATGCTAAGATCACAAGTGCACAACCTCTGTGTGACAAGATATTCCAGCAACACTGGTGTCAAGTGGGTGCAATGCAATCACATGGTGCTGTTATTGTGCATTGCAACTCATCATCATTGGATTTCACAACCTTGTCAGCAGCAAGGTGTCAACCACTAAGCTCCAAATTTGTGACAAGGTTGTTTCCTACTGTAAAATCAAGAGTTTTGTCAAAATTTGGGAGTGCACCATCTCTCTGGTCTGCACAGCAAGCTATCCAAGTCCACTACTCAACACATCATGACAATCATCACAAAAGCCTCAGTCACATATAGATAGTGTTGCTCTGGTTTTTTTGCAATCCTACCTAGTCTGCCATAACCAATCTTCCTCTCTAACTGTACTGTGTTGATCTGATCATGCCAGAACTTCATGAATGTCTTGCTCACCACATAGTTCTCACCTCATTCTTGGAAGAAAAGGCCAAGAGAAAGAGTTTACTGGTCCTTGCACTCTGGGCTGATGCAACTTCTAAAGAGCATCAGTATGCTCCAGATGGGAAAGTGCTCAAGCTTGGGCCTACACACTCATCAATTACCAGAGGAGGAAGTCATGGCCAGAACTACCTATACCCACCTCAATTTTGCCCATCACCAGAGAATCCATTGCCTCCTCCTTTTGAAAATGTGTTGATCCTTAAGGGTGTTACCTACACTCAGAGAGCTTGCATTTTTGACTTTGGTACAATTGGATTTCAGGTAGGCATTCCCATTGATCTGAGTGGATTATGAATGTCTGATTATAAGTGATAACCATTCTAGCAGGCCCTCCTTTCCCATGTACTTCGATCATCGTTTATTCGAGTTTTCCAATACATTTTATATGCTATGGCTGATGATCCCAGTAGTAGTCAGGCTGGCTCGTTGTGTCTCTCCTGGGCTGGAGACATTGGGTTTGATATGGAAATCACCACCGCCGGGGCGAGTGACGCTCGGATGTCCTCCCTCTCTACCCCTGTTCCCTCGGAACCTGAATCCCCCATGCCGTCATTTCTGGGTCGGCGAGCTTGCAGAAGGAAGGCTGCTCAGGCCAACCTTACCCCACATGCGCCTCGGGTCGCTCCCCCTGCACCTACTCCTGTTGTTGGCAGCACTATGTCGCCCACTTCCTACTCCATCCCTCCTGGGGCTGAGCCTGGGTTGATTTTTACCCCCATGCCAGCTCCACGTCCTCCTCGTCCTGTTGCTTCTGGCCAGGACATCCCTTGCACCAACAACTCCAGCTTTCTGACTGGGGCTCTTGCCGACACCGTCCAGTCCCTTAGCACTTGGGGTGATCAGCCCTGGGCTATTGTGGATGACAAGGCCCATCTGGCCTACTCGCTCGGCAGGTTGCTGAGTGTCTTCATTGCTAGAGGGTGGCATTTGCTCCCCCTTCCTGCACCTCTTCCGGGTGGGCACGATTTGCAGTCGGTCGTGCAGCACCTCATCCCCCAGCCACCTCCAGGCCCCCAGATCCATGGAACAGCTGAGTCATCAGCCACCGTGACACAGCCACATCTGCATGCCCCTCCTTCAGAGGGCACTGCTCGCCCCTTGGCCCCCCACCCTGCTCACACCTTGGCCCCCTGCCCTGCTCCCCCCCTAGGCTGCCTAGGTCTGCCAGGCGCCCTCCTCCTCCATTGTCTGCTCCAGCCCCCAAGAGGTCGTATGTGGACACAGTCCATGACATCACAGCCTTGGTCAATCTGGCCAAGACCATGCCCAACCTTCCATCTGATCGCATCATTGTGATGCATCAGGCCTCTGTTCTGCCCCTGCCTTCACGCAGGAAGCTTAAGACCACTGTCGCTGGACCCTCCCAGTGTCAGATTCTCATCAAGACTGAGGCAGTTGTTTCTGTGTCAGTTTTTCCTTCCCTGGTTAGCATTGCTAACTGTTCTTTGGCCAAGGTTGACCTTCGGGTCGATTCCTGTGTCGCTGCTTATGGGGGGATCTCCCTCCTTATGTCATGAGTTGCATCACCTGAGGAGATTCAGGTGGTCGCTGCCGCTATTCACCAGCACCTGGGCCGTGAGGTTCAGGCGGCTCTTCCCACGTCCTGGTCTTATCTTAAGATCATGGACGTCCCCTACTTCCACCTGGGTTCCAAGGATTTCATAGACTCGGCGTATGTCAGGGAGGTCATGAAGTGATCCCACATGGCCTCTTCCTTCATCCTCACTAACTCCCCTCAGGTTATGTGAAATTCCCAGTGTTCAGACTCGGCTACAGTCTGGTTCGATGTCATTGATTCCCAGTCAGGTGCTGTCGCTAAGTGCCTGATTAATTCATCATTCCAATTCGGCCTGGCCTCATGTCCTGTGTGGCCTGCTCAGTCTCATGCCGGTGTTCCTGTGTGCCAGTGTTGCTGGCACTGGGGCCACTCCACCCGCACTTGCAAGTCTCAGGCGCCCCATTGCCCACGATGCACTGGTCCTCACTCTGAGGCCAACCATTGCTCTCTCACTGGCTGTTGTCATGGTAACCCCACAGCCAACCCCCCTGTGCCAGCTATGATCGAGGGAGCCCCATGCCCTCACACTGCCCACTGTGTGAACTGTAGTGGTGAGCACAGTGCCAGCGACTGAAGGTGCCTGTACTGGCGGCACCGTTTTGACTGGGAGTGGTTGGTGTAACACGCTAATCGCGACTGGCAGGAGCGGATGGCCACATCTGGTGCAATTTCTCACAGACAGGAGGACGAGTGTCAGACGACTGGCAGGAGTGGATGGCCACATCTGGTGCAATTTCTCACAGACAGGAGGACGAGTGTCAGGATAGGGGAGCTTTCTGGTGCCAGCACAACTGCTGATCCCCCTTGCTGGTTTCCGTCTAGTAGTACCATCTGGCCCTTGGCTGGAGGGGCGAAGCGTTGGACTTGGACCTTATGTATGCATTTTAGGGTAGCTGTTTTCTGATCTAGCTAGTAGGGTATGAGGACTTGTATTTTATAACAGTTCCTGGGCATCTATAACCCGGGTGCGGACTGCTATTGTGCACCGTGTTACAAATTTATGAGTTAAAAAAAAAAAAAAAAAAAAAAAAAAAACAATTCTAACACATGTCAGTTCAAGTCTTCTCTAGGAAGCAATGGGATATAGTTGTTGCCCCTATACCTGCAAAGGTGTGCAAAAATATTAGACTATATTTTATTCTTGCTAATTCAAATTATCCTAATATAGGAGCAATGATTTCAGATTGGTATAGCTTTTGAATTTGAGGATTTCTTTCTTACATTTCCCACTATGGATAATCTATTCCAAGTGCATAGCACCTTTATTCCTTACTGTATCATCTCAGGAGCTATGAAATAGCCTCACTGGGATAACTATGCACAATTGGTTGCTAACACACCACCTGATGCATACCTGGATTTTCCAAAGTTTCTTAATGCTGTTGCTTTATGGATTGAGAAGAATAAACTATGGTCAAGGTCTTCTCTAGCATGCACTGTAGTTAGAGAAGGAGTCTCTGGTAACAATCCCTCTTTCCCACACACCACCATCATCTTTGGGTGTTGGTTGTGTATCATTGAATCTACACTATGTCTGATGGACAGTACATTCATAACTTAGGTATATATCCTTGGGATGAGGATGTTGAGGAGGTAGGCTCTGAGATGTCTAGCCCAACCCCTTCCCAGGGGGGCAATGCCAAGATGGCAGGCCCCTCTACTCCTCATGGCTCAGCCCTTCCATCTGGACCCCCTGACCCTGTCACACCCATCCCTCATAGAGGTAAAGGCAAGAAGAAGCATAGCTCAGCTGCTGCTGAGCTCATGCCCCCTTCCATGCACATTCCACCCTCAGTGTCCTGCCCTGTTACTCCTGCTTCCCCAGCTGTTGGTCTGTCTCCCAATGCCTCAGTCTTTTGTCCTTGCTCTCTCCCTCAGTCTGAGGAAGACTTCGTCACTCATGCTGAGAGACCTTCCTTCTTCAGCCCTTCTCCTACCTTGTCCAGTGAGTTGTTGAACTTAGTTTCTTCTATCAATCACACTCTTGCAGCCTGGTCTAGAAAGGCTTGGACCAAGGAGCATAATTGTATGTGGTTTGCTCATGCCCTGTCAGTGACAGTGGGGCATGTCATTGCTTCAGAGTGGCACACCATGCCCTTTGAGCCTTTTCCTGATGTGCCAACATTTGTTTCAACATTGTGTGGCCTCCTTCTCTGGGATCCTCCAGTCCCTGTTCCAATCTATGAGTCTGCTGACAAAGTAGCCCCTATTCTTACTGCCCCCCTTGTGGTCCTCCTTCTGAGGCCACAGCTCATCCTCCCCTGGCTCCTAAGCCTGCTCCTCCACCCCAGCCCACTTGGTCTTCCAAGTGCCCACCGCCTCCTTTCTCTAATGTTAAGCACTCTTACACTGACACAGTCCACGATGTCACATCTTTGGTCAATTTGGCCAAGACTGTCCTCAATTTGCCATCTGATCACATTATTGCAATGCATCAAGTATCTGTTCCCCCAGTGCTCCCTAAGTGCAAAATCAAGTCAACCATCCCTGGTCCCTGTCAGCAGCAGGTCCTCATCAAGATCAACCCTCTCCCTTCTTCTTCACAGTTCCTGGCCTTAGTTGGGGCTGCCAACTGCTCTCTCAGCAAGAGCAACCTTCAGGTCAACTCCTGCCACTTTGATTATAGGGAAATTTCCCTTCTCACCTCTCACATCACCTCCCAGGCTGAGATAGACCTAGTGAAGGCTGGTGTCATGCACCTCCTCTCCCTTGCTGAGCTGAGGGTGGAGTTGAGGCCACCCTTCTATGCTCATGATCTTACCTTAAGACCATGAATGTTCCTTTCTTTAAAGCAGATAGTCAGCAGGTCACTGCTGATGATGTCTGGGCAGTCATGGGGAAGTCCCATATAGCTGCATCTTTTACCCTTGCAAATAGCCCTCAGGTCTTGTGCAATTCCTGATGTACTGATACTGCCACTGTGTGGTTCAACATGCTTGACTTCCAGTCAGGCACTACTGCCAAGTGCCTGATTGGTATCTCCTTTCAATTCAGCCTGGCCTCATGCTTCATGTGTGTAGCCTGCTCCCACTCTGGCATCCCTTTGTGTCAGCGTTGCTGGTACTGGGAACACTCCACTTATGCCTGCCAGTCTCAGTCCCCCTGATGCCCCTGGTGCACTGGTCCTCATACTGAGGCCAGTCACTGACAACACACTGCCTGTTGCAGAGGTAACCCCTCTACAAAGCCACCCCAGGTGCTGACCCCCATGGGAGCCCCATGCCCACATGCTGTCTGCTGTGTGAACTGTAAGGGAGATCACAGTGTGAGTGACTAATGATGCCCATATTGGCATCATCATTTTGATCAGGCTTGGCTGTCTGAGAAAATAGCCTTGTCTGAGAGGATGATAGAGCTCAATGCAATTTCTCAGAAGACAGCAGAGGAGTGCAAGGGTAGGAGAGTGCTCAACTGGTACTGCTGAAACCTTGAATTTCATCATAGGCCCCCATCTGAAGCTGAGTAGGGTGAGGTGGTATTTGTTAGATGCTGATTTTGATGGATGATTATGTAGTTTCAAGCTGTTATGCATTTTCATAGTCAATTTTAGTTGTACCTTTGTAATGGTATCCTGGGCTACCAACCCAGACATGGACTGCTATTGGGCCCTGCATTATAAATTTATAATTTTTTTTTAAAAAAAAAGGAGTCTCTGGTGAAGGAACAATTTTTGCTGGAGTTGGGGTTTATACTGTGTGTGAAGTCTTTTTTAAAGCTGGTGAGCAAGACAGTCAGATTTACCCTTTTTGATTGACTAATGAGAGTTTTAGGCATCTCACCTTTTCTGACAGCTACTGAGGTGTTCAGATCATCCTCTCAAGTAGCATGATTATGTGAGACAGTCTGGGAATTCAGTCATAAAGGCTATAGTCAACTTCCATGAGTGTGGTCTAGTAAATTAATTTAATATTTAGTGTTAAATTCTTTCTTAAAGGTCATTGCTCAGACAGTGCACTGTGGATGGGCTTATAGCACCAGATAATAGCCAGAGAATGCAGTACAAAGACTGGCTTCATGTTTGTAGTGAAGGTTGGTTTTATGAGTTCGAAAGGGGCTGAGAGCTATAGGGAAATAAAGGATAGATTTGTGACAGTAATAACTGACAAAATAAGATACAACAATTATGTGTGAGAGTAGTTGTAGTATAGTCCATCTGCATTAAGTGTGGTAGTACACGGTAGTTGAACTTTTGTATATATGATGTAAAAGGCAACAGATGCTTGTTCGAAACTAAATACAGAAGTGAAAAGAGGGACGAATGAAAATAAATAATGTAATCACAATCGAGAGGCTACTCTGCTAGCCAGGTAGCCTCCCCTACACTTCACCCTTTCTTTGAGAATGCAACTGTCCTCAGTTGCCACCAATACCTCCTACTCCTCTATGTCATCCACCTCCGCTAAGTCCTCTTTATCCACAAACTCCGTCACCTGCAGCTCCTTCCGCGATCACGAGTGGTAAGGGATCAATCTAAAGGCCACAAATTTCAGCTTTGATACAGCTCTGTTAACCTCTGCAAGAAGGTATGCTCTGCTACACAGCTGTTTCACCACAACCATAGGACTGAAGTATCAAGAGCAGCACTTCCTTCCTACATCAGGCTCTATCCTCTTGTTCAGAACAAGCACGAGAGTGCCTGGAGGAAAGTCATAGTCATGGATTTGATTCATGTGATGTTTCTCGAAATCACGAATAGATGTGTAACATGCAGTGAGTACCCTCTCGTGAATGTGAGCTAGGTCCTCATTGCATTTCTCCAGGGCACAGGCATGGATGGAGATGAGTTCGGCGTCCCATAATTTGTGATCCAGGGGAGATGATGTCAGAAAGGTGGCCTCAGTGATATTGAAGGGGAGGAGCAGCTCGACACCATGGACAGCATAGTAAGGAGTAAGGCCTGTAGATCTTCACATAGTGACTCGGTCTGCCCAAAAGACATAGGGAGCATGTTCATACCATTTTCGAATGTTGCCATTACAAGCCTTTACTAGAGCATCTTGGATTGTGCGATGAGTCCTCTCCACTGTGCTGTTTGACTGAGAGTTGTAGGGCAAGATACGGATATGTTGAATGCCATATTTTTCCTTCAAATAGTCCATAGCTGCTACAAAAGCCATCCTGTTATCAGTCACGATCTCCTCCAATGCTCCCCATCTACACAGAATCTCCTCAAAAATAAAGGCACCAAGAGTCTGACCTGTTTTGCATGTGAGAGCTCACCATTCTGGCCATCCTGTGAGACTACAGCATGCTTGAATGATATACTTGTGTCCATGGGAAGAAGGCATGTGCATTGTGTCAATGTATGCTTTGTGAAAAAGAGGCACAGGAGGCTGGACCGTGGGCAGAAGAATAACATGCTTGCTTGACTGAATTTGACATTGATGACAGGTCTTGATGAACCAGCAGATGTCGTTGTCGAGAGTTAGCCACCAGAAATGGTCGTAGATTGTATGTCGTGTTGCATAGAGTCCTTTGTGCCCCAGTTGGTCATGTGACTCTATCAACAATCACAATCTTTCTCATGCGTCCATCACTACCACTTGATGCCTGCCCCCCATCTCCTTCCTCCACAGATGTCTGCCTCATATGAAGAACTTGCCAGCACATTTGAGGAAACATGTTTTGGCCTTCACGGTGAGTTCTTCTGGCATAGTCATCATCTCCAGAAGCTTTCTGATCTGCTCTAGCTCCAGATCTTTCTCGTGCCCTTCCTCTGTACTTGGAATCGTCAACTCCTCAACATCTACTCTTGCTCTCTCTTTCAGAATGGTGCCCTCACCATCCTCAACTGTCCCTGCTGCCAACACCAATGCTCTGTCCTGAGCCATAGCTGCTGCCCACACACTGCAACCCAAAATCTCATCAACCCACTTTTCCACTGCCTCTTCACCCTCATTGTCATCGCTTCTGTCCTCTGATTTCCTCTGCCTTGACAACCCATCTGGACCTTTATGTCTACTTGCTGGCACATGCACTAGCTCGAAATCAAACATCAAGATCACCGTGATCCACCGATTCATCACTGCATTTGGATGTATATCAGGTCTGTTGATCATTCCCTTGATGTATTTCACATTGACCTCCACTTTTAACTTCTTTGCTCCAACTAGCCATAGTTTGCATGCCTTCAGTGCCCAAAAGAAACTGTAGAGCTCGAGTTTAGACTGGGAATATTGTGCTATGCACTCGTTCCAAGTGATAGATCTGAACCTTGCAGGGCATTGTCTGTTCTGTGCATCTAGCTGAGCCAGTATGTATCCCATGGCAATGACGGATGTGTCGACAGAGAGAATGATTTCATAAGATAGAGCATGATCAATTGGTTGGATTGCTTCACACATCACGACATGTTTCTTCATTTCCTCCATCGCTGTCCTCTGCTTTTCTCCCCACTCAAACTCTCCCTTCATCACCCTCGTCAACTTGGTAAGTGGATTCCACACCTCCATGAACAACTTTATCCAATTTCTGACTGTTCCTGCCATCCCCAGAAACCCCCTCACCTCCAACACATTTCTACACTCTGGCCACCTCAAGATCTTCCCCACTGTTGTCTCATCTGGCTTCTGCCCCTCATACATACATACACACTCTTCCCACCACAAGTATCTCTGGCTTACACAACTGCAACTTCTTAGCTGACACAGTAGCTCCCACATGTTTCAGATGGGGAAGGACTCGATTTAGATCAACGGCATGCTCCCAAATGAAATGGTGAATATGTGAATTTTCAGGAATGACTTTGTAAGTGCCATCATCCTTTTTGTATTGTGACTTTGAGCCTAATAACATGATGTCATCCAGGAAATTCAGTGTGCAGCTGGTCTCATCTTGTAATAAGAATGCCACATCATTATGAAAGATTCCCACTGATCCTGTCCATCCTTGAGGAAGTACTGTCAGCCGCATTGTCCCCAATGGCATGTTGAATGTTGTAAAGTCTCTCGAATCCTCCACCAAACTCCAGTGATCATACCCGACAAACATATCCAGCCCCGAATACACTCCTCTTGCTGAACATTGCTTGGCATAAAGGTATACCAATGGAGGCATCTGCGAATCGCCAATGGTCACTGCATTGAGTGGAGTTAGGTTGTGCACGATGCATATGTTCCTGTCCTTTTTGGCAACTGTGAACCATTGATGTCAATATGAACTATAGGACGGCTCGTAGACTCCTGTCTCCACCTTCTGCTTGATCAACTTGATCACCTTATCACAGATGCCTGGTGGAACAGGCAGCAGCTTCTTTGCCCAAGGTATGTGCTCCACCACTGGTATCTTCACAGGCTCAAAATAATCCTCTCGAAAGTGATCTTTCTCCATTTCATCCCATGCTAACCCCATCTTGTTGTTCAACAACACCTGAGCAATCAACGTCTTCTCCTCCTCCCACAAAAATTCATTGGAGAACAATCCAAGAGCTTCAAGGTGTTCTTGAGTAAGCCTCTTTCCTGGCGTGAAAGGTTTTGGTCGTGTTGGTACATCAGGTAGGGTCGCTAGTGGATCTTCTGGAAACTGACGAATGATGCGAAATCCTTCAGGCATAGTTGCGGGTACTGGGCGAACTTTGTTTGCCACCTTTTTGTATGCCAGGCAGTATGCCTCAGTGTTGTACTTGAACAATGATGCCAGTATTGACTCCGTGAGTGAATCCATTCCTCCCGCTATCTCAACTGACTCATGCACCACCTCTCCCAACACCATAAATGACCTCGCTCCTCTCCGATCTGCTCTTGCTGCTGTCTGTACTGTCACTTTCCTTGTCTTGTCCTCTGGATCAGTTACCACAATCTCTACCACTCCATTTGATTTCTCTATCTTTCCCAACCTCACTCCTTGCTGCCACGGTCTTCCTAGCAACACCCTATATGGTGCTGTCTTTACCACAAAAGCATGTGCAAACGTCAAAACTCCACCAACCCAGATCCCCAACCCCTCAATACATCCCTCTAACTCCTCCTTCCCACTGTTTGCTGTCTGCATCATCATCCTCTGACTCTGATTCACCTGTAACCCCAACTCATCACATAAATCCTTCCACACCAACATGATTTCAGACCCCTCATCTAGCAGTCCCATTTCTCCTACTTGCTTCCTATCTTTCCCTCTCACTACAACCTCTACTTCTCGAAGTGGTGTTGAAAAATCAATTGTCACTCCCATAACTGCTGAGGTTGCTGTCCCTGCTGTTGGTACCTTCTGGGTTCGTGCTTTCTCCACAAATAGTTTTCATAGATCCCCACTAACACCCATCAAATGTTTGACTTTGACTCCAGGGACTTCGAGGTCCATGATATGCTTGAAAATGCCTTCTGCGACTTTTGGATCTGCAAGCTGGGACTCCTGTCGATAAGCTGGCTGCAGGAAGGGATCTTTCTTCTCTGGTAGATCTCTCATCTTTCCTCCCCTCAACACTTCCACTGACTTCTCCACCTTCTCTGCTGCTACCTTCTCTCTCACCTTCCCTCTCGTCATTGCAAATCCATCCACCACCTCCTCTTCCTCGCTTTCTCCCTCTACTAACTCTGCTACTGCACCCCAAACGAAGCTCTCCTCCTCTTCTAACTCTTCAACAGATACATATGACAAGTATGACATAGGTGGATTCATATGAGGTGGTCTGTCCCTTGACTCGAACCTGGGACTGGGTGCAGCTGCTGGTGTAATGGCTAGGGGACCACCCCACCTTTGATCAATAGCTCCTTTGAGGCCTCCAGGATGTGGACTGATGTGTGTTCCATCATTATGGACATGAAATCCATTGGGAAGGACAACACCTCGACCAGTGCGGACATACTCTGCAGCAA
This sequence comes from Leucoagaricus sp. SymC.cos, assembly GCA_001563735.1. Classification (NCBI taxonomy): domain Eukaryota; kingdom Fungi; phylum Basidiomycota; class Agaricomycetes; order Agaricales; family Agaricaceae; genus Leucoagaricus; species Leucoagaricus sp. SymC.cos. The sequence continues at coordinate 79,864 of KQ962469.1, forward strand.
TTGGACAAGCATGAATTCGACATTTCAGATCCTTGCAGAAGTGACACAATGGATCATATGGTCTTTGGTTCAATGAATGATGATGATGAGGTAGAGCTGGTCACGCAACTGATTGGGACAACTGTGCAGTTGTCGTTATATTTGTCGTTGACCACTGTGCTGGCTTCAGGACTGTATTAATGAGAACTGGTGCCACAATCATCAGTTTCGTGTATACTGCCATGTATTCTGCATCCGCCACATTTAGCCCATGTAACTTCCTGCTCAACCCCTCTATATCCTTCTCCAACTGTCTCTTCTCCTCGAATGTCACTGTCTTCGTTCTCACTTCCTCACTCTCTTTTCCCCCACGTCTCTCATCATCACTGTCATCTCTCCGCTTCTCCTTCCGCTTCTCCTTTTTCTTCCACTTCCTCTTGTCGCTACTACTCTCCATCTCTGAGTCTGACTCGTCACTACTCAGCCTCTTCTTTGACTTCTTTCGTCTCTCCCTTTCTCTACTCCCTGACCTATACCCCCCACCTTCTCTCTCGTCATCTGATGCTTCCACTGAATACAAAAATCTCCCTGCCTCCAGAGCCTTCTTGACTGAGGGTGTCTGCAAGCATTCAAATGTATGGTCTTTGATCTCCAGACAATTGCGGATAGCCTTACGGACACGTGTGGGTAAGCCTTTCCAGAAGTATGCATTAACATTGTCTTCTGATATTTTCTTTTTGTCATGTAACCATGACGCCATTGTCCAGAACTTCTGATAATAAAGGTTAAGGTCCACCTCGTCGTCTATGATCCTTGTATTGGCCTTGTCAATGTAACATTTCAGTTGTCGAGTGGTATAACTTTCGCTGAGCTCCGACTTTGAGTAAGACCCCACTATTCCTTTCTTCAGCTCTTTGTAATCCTGACCATATCCCTTCAAGCTCTTCCAGAATGCCATTGTCTCTCCATTTGTATACCTCACCACCATCTTTGACTTCTCTTTGCTATCCAGCCCACATCTCTGCCAGCCTCTCAAACTCCTCATTAAATCCTTCGGCCTGTTTGGATCAAACTCAGGAGCACATTTGCTGCCTGGAGGTGGCATGTCCTCAACTCGTGCAGATGACATTGTCATAGTAGCCAAGGTAGGATCTGGTAGTGTGCTAAACAATCTCTTTTGGGCATCCCCTCATAGTGTATCCTCAGAATCGTTGTTGTTGGTCGCTTTAGGACTACTTGTAGGACTGTCAATCACGACCTTCTTCTTTCCTTTCTTCTGTTTTGAGGTCACTGGTGGTTCTGATATGCTCCATGAGCTGCCATGGGATCGAGTATAGTAATACAGTGATTTGGACATGTTGCTGAAGGAAAAAGGGTGCACGGGACTGCAGTTGTCGATGACAGCTACAACCCCTCGCAGTGGGCTCCAAGTGTAGTGAAGGTTGGTTTTATGAGTTTGAAAG
>KQ962469.1:81469-102204 GCA_001563735.1 Leucoagaricus sp. SymC.cos
AATGAAATACTGAGACTGAGATGTCATTCTCAATGATGTCTATGAACCTCAATTCATGAAAAATGCTTTCTGTTATCCCAACTAATCTCATTTTACCAGTTCTAATTCTGTTTCTGAATCCTCTACAGAACCTTTATCTGGATTATCCACACTTAAATCCTACAAGCCATATTCTCTTGGACATGTTATCTTTGGTGAAATCTGGCCTCAGCTACAGGATCAAGTGAATAACAGGAACTCTACCTATCTGATTGTTCCAGATAATCCAATTTTGCAATTATATAATCATCTTCAAGGTGAGTCTAGCATTGTTTGCTGTCTCAGCTATACAGGCATATTGATGACTTGCAGAAAGTGGGGTTCAAGTTGATAGCTCAACTCACTTTGAGCTCAACAAGTATATTTCGCCTTACCACTTGTTTGATGGAGATGAGATAAAACTGGTAACTTGGAAATATATTACTATCAAGTTGGTGAAGGCAAGTAAACAAATTTGGTCAATTACTCCACCTTTTGATAAAACACTGGGGTATATTAACCATCTCAATTTAATAACAATTTAATTCTTAATTAAATAAAATATACTGGACAGGTCACTCTCTATAACCAGGAAGCTGCAAGATCCAAAGAAGACATATATACTTGCACCAGAATCATTAAGAAAAGCTCAGCTTTTCATGTCTAGGATCCAAAACCCCTGAAGTGAGTCAATTGGACTATTGGCATATGTTGGCCATGCTCAAGCTATAAGAGATACACATGGTCAGAAATAGTGAGCTCTACAGTTTATTTGTACTATCAGTTACTGATCTTATTAATATTCTAGTGCTGCAATCATTGACAGAGATCTGACTTTACCCTGAAATCTTGCTATTTGTGATGTTAAATCACAGCTCTGATGAGATCTTGGACTGGCTGTCAAGTCTGAACCTGCTCAGAAGCCAGGAGCAAAGAAACCACTCAATCCAAGACAGCTTCAGATGTAAGAAGAGAAGCTAGCAACACTTGAAACACACCTCAGTGATGCTGAGCTCTATCAACAGCATACAACATCTGCTGCTTCTTCTCAAGTTTCATTACTATCTGTAGCCAATACTACTTCAATTCCAGCACCCACCTCCACTTCTTTTCCCAGAAAATGACTTCCTGTTGTCAGTGATGATGACAATTCCAGCTATGCTGATTCTGAGTCCAAGGTCCATGATATTCTCACTGCTGATCCCACCAATCTCAATGATCTCACTGATCCTGCCATCACACTTTCACCTCCTTTATCTGATATTGACATACTTTCCTACTCCTCTCTGCCTTCCATGCCCTCTTCACTCTCTGAGCAAATTCCTGATGATGTAGAAGACTCAGATGTCTTACCAGTCAAGAAGCAGAGGTTAAGTGCTGATAAGCACATGTCAGCAGAGTGGAAGAACTGATTCCAGGTCAAGATGAGGGAGAGCCATCTTCTAGCAGCAAAAAGTGTAAAACTCAATGAAGAGGTCACTAGTAAATATAATAAAATCACATGTAGTAATAAAAACAAGTGAAATAATTCTGAATATTTACACAATGCTATCAGGCTCACAGCATTCCTGGATAATCCTCTCTGTGGCCTGTTCAACTACTTGAGTAGGAAAAGAAAGAAAGTTGCTATCTTGCATATAGCTAATATACTTCTGCTGGCACTCTGAATTAATACCACTAAGCTCCATTTTCTGTGCATAGTTGATGAGATTATCTAATTCAATTGGTGTGCTCAGATGAAGTAGTCATTGGAGAAATGTTTTGAGCCAGCTCTCTTTCCAGATGCACTGACAATTCTGATGCTGGAATGTAGTGTAGGATATAGGCACTTGGATATTATTAGGGAGTTGTGGTGGAAACCATGCATAAAGCCTTCACTGGTGCTCTAATGACTCTTTTGCTTTCATTAGAATAGCAAATGCATGGAGACCAATATGAGAAATTTCATCCATCTCTAGTTTCAGAACAGAGAGTGCCAACAGCTCATCAACTGCATCTCTGATCCAGGGATGAATTGAGAACTGCTGTGCTAGCTGTAAGCATTTGGCTAGTGAGAGACTTTTACCTTTTAAATGGTGAACTGCAAAATTAATTCCATTTCTCATCATCCACATTTTGGACATCTTCAAAATAATGACCAAGTCCTGCTCAGAGGTATTCTCTGGTGCATTCTAGTTTCTAAAAGTCTATGTTAATTCATTATAATTAATAAAGATAGAAATACTCTCTTACATATGATCTAACCAGAGTAAAAATGTCTCAAACTCTCCTGATGTTACTCCAGGCACCTCTAATGGATAATCATTGGTTCCTTCAGCTGGACTGTTCCCAGATGGAGGTATGTCAAAAATATCTCTTAGAACCTGAGACTGATTCAAGATATGATTAATATTGTATGTGAACAGAGTCTGATTGACCTAAATAGTTGATTCAGATGTATGTATAGCATATATATTTAATACACTCACCCTGAAAACTACAGGTCTCAGAGTTTGAGAATAGATAGGATGCTGGATGGTAGTCTGAGGTGTGGAAAGAGCTGACATGAGTAGAGTATACTGAGTGATCTCAGTGCTAGTTTGAGAGGAGTTAAGACTATGATAAGGTAGGCTATGAAAGACAGATGGCCAAGCCCTTCTTTCCCATGTACTTCGATCATCGATTATTCGCATTTTCTAATACATTTTGTATGCTATGGCTGACAATCCCAGTGGTAGTCAGGATGGCGCCTCACATCTCTCCTGGGCTGGAGACACTGGCTTTGATATGGAAATCACCACTGCCAGGGCGAGTGACGCTCGGATGTCCTCCTCCTCTACCCCTGTTCCCTTGGAACCTGAATCCCCCACGCTGTTGTTTCTGGGTTGGTGAGCCCACAGAAGGAAGGCTGCTCAGGCCAACCTTACCCCACACATGCCTCGGGTTGCCCCCCCTGCGCCCACTCCTGTTGCCAGTGGCACTCTGTCGCCTGTTTCATATTCTGTTCCTCCTGGTGCTGAGCCTGGGTTGGTTTTTACCCCCATGCTGGCTCCACACCCTCCTTGTCCTGTCGCTTCTGGCTGGGACATCCCCTCTGCCAACAATTCCAGCTTTTTGACTGCGTCTCTTGCCGACATCGTCCAGTCCCTTAACGCTTGGGGTGATCAGCCCTGGGCTGTTGAGGGTGACAAGGCCTGTCTGGCCTACTCACTCAGCAAGTTGCTGGGCGTCTTTGTTGCCAAAGGGTGGCATTTGCTGCCCCTTCCCGCACCTCTTCCAGGTGGGCGCAATTTGCAGTCAGTCACGCAGCACCTTGTCCCCCAGCCATCTCCAGGCCCCCGAATCCGTGGAACAGCTGAGTCATCAGCTACCTCGACACAGCCACCTCCACATGCCCCTCCTTTGGAGGGCACTGCCTGTCCCCCGGCTCCCCACCCTGCTCCCCCTCCTAGGCCACCTAGGTCTGCCAGGCGCCCTCCTCCTCCTTCGTCTGCTCTGGCCCCCAAGAGGTTGTTTGCAGACACCGTTCGCGATGTCATGGCCTTGGTCAATCTGGCCAAGACTGTGCCTAACCTTCCATCTGATCGCATCATTGCGATGCATCAGGCCTCTGTTCCGCCCCTGCCCTCATGCAGGAAGCTCAAGACCACTGTCACTGGACCTTCGTGGCATCAGGTTTTAGTTAAGTGTGAGCCAGTTCCCGCTGCCTCCACTTTCCTGTCTCTGGTTGGTATCGCCAACTGATCTTTGGCATCTCACGCAGGAAGCTCAAGACCACTGTCACTGGACCTTCCTGGTATCAGGTTTTAGTTAAGTGTGAGCCGGTTCCTGCTGCCTCCACTTTCCTGTCTCTGGTTGGTATCGCCAACTGATCTTTGGCCAAGGTTGACCTTCGGGTTGATTCTTGTGTCATTGCCTATGGGGGGATCTCCCTCCTTACTTCCCAAGTTGCATCACCTGAGGAGATTCAGGTGATCGCTACTGCTATCCATCAGCACCTGGGCCGGGAGGTTCAGGCTGCTCTCCCCACATCCCGGTCTTATCTTAAGATTGTGGATGTCCCCTATTTCCACCCAGGGTCTATGGATTTCATAGACTCAGCCTATGTCAGGGGGGTCATGGCGTGTTCGCACATGGCCTCTTCATTCGTCCTTGCTAACTCTCCTCGGGTTATGCAGAACTCCCAGCGTTCAGACTTGGCTACGGTCTGGTTTGACGTCGTTGACTCTCAGTCAGGCGCTGTTGCCAAGCGCTTGATTAATTCCTCTTTTCAGTTTGGCCCGGCCTCATGTCCTGTGCAGCCCGCTCAGTCCCATGCTGGTGTCCCCATGTGTCAGCACTGCTGGCGCTGGGGCCACTCTACCCGTGCTTGCAAGTCTCAGGCACCTCGCTGCCCACGGTGTGCTGGCCCTCACTCTGAGGCCCACCATCGCTCTCTCGCCAGCTGTTGTTGTGGTAACCCCATGGCCAACCCCCCTGTACCGGCTACGATCGAGAGAGCCCCATGCCCTCACACTGCCTGCTGTGTGAACTGTGGTGGGGATCACAGCGTAAGCAACCAAAGGTGCCTGTACTGGCGGCACCATTTCGACTGGGAGTGGTTGGCACAACGCGCTAATCGCGACTGGCAGGAGTGGATGGCCGCATCTGGTGCAATTTCTCGCAGACAGGAGGACGAGCATCGGGATAGGGGAGCTTTCTGGTGCCAGCGCAACTGCTGATCCTTCTCGCTGGTTTCTGTCTAGTAGTACTGTTCGGCTTGTCGCTGGAGGGGCGAAGCATTGGACTTGGACTTTACATATGCATTTCAGGGTAGCTGTTTTCTGATCTAGCTAGTAGGGTATGACAACATGTATTTTATAACAGTTCCTGGGCATATATAACCCAGGCATGGACTGCTATCGTGCACTGCGTTATAAATTTATGAGTAAAAAAAAAAAAAAAGAAAAAAAAAAAGACAGATGGCCAATTTATATTACAAAAAAAAAAAGAAAAACAGAAATATATAAAATACATGATAATGTTTCTGTTCTAGATGAAACTTGGCTTTGATTGATAGATCTATCTGTCTATCATGATTTTAAAAACCTCAAACATCACCCCTTATCCCTTTTTACTGATATCAATTAGATCTTTCAGATGATCTATCTATAGTCAGTTGATGTAGTTTTTTGTTGTTCAAATTTACTTGTTTTCTTCCTCTACTAGTGTCAAATCTGCAGTCCTTATTCCTCTACTCCAGTATATAAGAGGATACAGTCTTGGTTGTTGATTTTCACTCATCTACTGGCTCACTAACTAGCTTACTCTCATATTCTCTGCTTGAAACTACTCAACTTAAAGTCACCCAATTATCCATATAGCTTCTCAGCTTACACCACTTCCATCTCTTTCCATTTCTAGTTCTCCAACATTGCTCAATGCTGTGCACATTATCAACAATCTCTACCAGAATGCCCAACACCTCATTCTCTCACAGAACTATAATCAAACCTGTTTGACCTGGCATCTCAACACCCTTTACAGTGATGCACTGTCATTACTCCTTGAAATATCTGAGTCTGCAGCTCAGAAGGGTGTTCCAGCTATTTGGGTTCATGAATGTGCACAGTGCTTTAGTGACTTGATTGATCATATCAAAAATCTACTTGATGAGACATTCACTTCATAGGTTTCAGCTAGCAATGACATCAAACATATATTTATAGAACATCATTCTAGCCAGCCATCCAATGTTATAATCCCAAGAGCTGTTCATCTTGTATACCCAAAAAACTTGGATGGCCAAGAAAAGCAGTTGATCCTGATTTTTTGTGAAGGGCTCTGGATGGATATCTATTTCCCAAACACTACTTGCAAAAGCACTTGGGATGAGCAGGCCAACACTCCAATATTTGCTCAAGAAGCATCACATCAACTATTGCTTTGATCAGCTATCTGATGCTGAACTTGATGAGTTGGTTAAATGCTTCAAGGAGGACCATCCAAATAGTGGAATATGCTACCTAGTAGGTGCATTACATGGAAATGGACTTAAAATCCAAAGATTTCAGGTTATTGAATCCCTTCAGTGAGTTGATCTACTTGCCCTCCATCTTTGCCACCAACAGCAAAAAAAGGAGAAGCCATGTCAGATCTATACTGTAGTATGACAAAATGCATTGTGGCATATGGATGGGCATTATAAGCTCATCAGATGGGGGATTGTCATACACAGAGTTGTTGATGGTTATTCTCAGATGGTGCATATGTCTTTTGTTTATTTTTATCTTTTTCTACTTCTGTTGAGCTCAATTTCTTTTCTACTATTTAGATTACTGGCTTAAAAGCTAGTACTAATAATAGAGCACCAACAGTTCTTTCTATGTTTTTGGATGCTATTTCTGAGCATGGTTTACTAGCCGCTGGCAGAGTGACTGCTCCTGATGTGGAGCTTCACACCATTCAGATGGGGGTCTTCTCTGCATGTGCACATGTGGGCGCCTGTCATATTGTTTTGTTCACTGATCACCTGGCTTCAGCTAGGAGAGCAGTGGACCCATCTGTTGGCAGCAGACAGGCTCAGGCTCTGCTCATATGCCATCATCTTGCAAAGTGGTTGGGGGAGGATCCCTCTCACACTGTTGTGTTTGTACAGGTCTGCTCCTCTTTGGAGTGGCCATTGCATTACACAGTCCATCACTTTGCAACAGACCCAGCTTACAAGGTGCCTGTGGGGGCTTCACCTTTCATGACCCTTAATTATATTCATATGGCCGAGGCACAGGCCTGTTGCGATGAGTGGACTAGGTGGTCCACTTCATCGAGCTCCTCCAGGAGAGATTTTTTGCACCTCACTGATGTGGAGGGCAAGTGTTTAATGCCCACCTACCTCTCTGGGGGTATGTGGCTTAAATATTTGCATGACTCACCCACTTGTGCCAGAGTTTTCCAGGCAGTTTTGAAGCATGCACCTATTAGGGAGTTTAGATGTCGGTTTAAGCTCTCTGCTGATCATTCTTGCCCTTGCAGGGCTGCATGCTTGCAGACTCATGAGCATATTTTGACTGAGTGTGCCGACTTCAGTCAACCTCAGCACTTTCCCAAGTTGTGGGAGGAGCTGCTGGTGTTTTGCAGAGAGAACCCCAGGGCATTCTCTTTTGCACACCTCTCTGGAGGATAAGAACAGTGTGGCCACTCTTCAGTGATCGCTGGGTTCTCTGGGGCCCCATCTGGGGTTCCTGGGGGGTCTGGCATTGGCAGCTGATGGGGGCTGTGCTAGTTTGGCCTTAGCGCCCAGTGCCCGTGTGTAGCAGCAGCAGGGGTGAAGGTGCCTACCTGCTCTTTGTCTGCCCTTGGACATACAGAGGGCCTATTTCGGGTGTAGGCTGCCATATTCAGCTGAGCTGGGAGGGATTTTGGTTCTTCATAGAGTAACTGTAGCATACTATTGTAGTCATTGTGACCGGACTGCTATCACACACTGGTATATAAATTTATGAGTTAAAAAAAAAAAAAAAAGAGCATGGTTTACTATCTCAGGTATGAAGGGATAGAGGAAGAGAGAATAAGGATGTTGCTACAACCATGGTATTGTTGTGAGGGTTAAACCAAGCAAGCTTCATGTAGGGCTCATCTACTCACAATACCTGCATAGAAAGGCTTTGGGTTGAGGTGGGAACTCAATTTGCCTGGCAGTGGAGGGCATTTTTTATGAGGCTTGAATGCCTTCACCTTCTAGATCCAGAGAATTCTCATGACCTCTGGTTGTTGCATTATCTATTCTTGGACCAAATTACTGTAATACAAGCTGTGCAGAATTTATTGCCCACTGGAACTACCACCCCATTGTGAGGGGAGGTCAAGAACAAAGTCCATATGTGAGCATTTTTCTTATTTTCTCACTGGAAATTGTATCTCTGACATAATCCATTTCACTGTAGCATATATGGTTTCATGACCATCTTACAGAAGGCATCTATGTGGATGACTGTGAGGGGCTGTCTAAGCAGGACATTAATTGCTCATATAGCATTTTTGGGCATTGGAGATATCCTAATTCATCAGAAACTGGAGCTGGACACCCTCCAGATAAAGACAAAAGAGGCCATGAGTCAAGTGATGGTGGGTGGGTAGATGAAAGTGATAAGAGCAATTCTGAGACTAGCAGAGGAGAGGAGTTGGATGAACTCATACAGACAATCAAGGACATTTCTGTCTCTCAGAAAACCTGCCTCAAGCATAAGGCTATTCCTGTGCCCAAACACAAGCAACTATTAGACTCAGGTCAATTATGGAGATTTGAGTCCATGCTAAATGCCTTGGAGACAAGCCAGTATATACCAGAAGGATTTGGATTACTGACAGATGAATTGGATGGAGAATATCCATCGCTAGAGGAAATCAAGGTTGGGTGGAGAAAGCAGAGCCAGCTAGTTGTTTCACTACCCACTAATATTTGGAAGCCCCATGCTGAGCAGTGGGTGAGAGGATCATTTATTTTAAACATTATTTTAGCATCAGCATAGTGATATTTATTGTAGTTTATCTTATCTCTGTCTCTTAGGAAGTTATTGGTGATAAAACCAAGATCAATTAATATGAACCAAGCTAAGAAGATGAGTTGAGCTGAGTCAGCTGACTGGCTCAAACCCTTAGACCTGCTAATTGATCAAGTTGACTTGCTTCATTAACTGATTCTAGTGTTTCATAGTCCCTGACACCATCAACACTATTACTGGTCAATATAACTGCCACAGAGCACATAAAAATGAGTCAAAGAAGGAATGAAATAAGGCATGAGGATGCACAAGCTGAAGCAAAGCCAGCTACTACAGTGCACTTGGCAATATTAAATTAGATGCTGACTGATATTTACATGAGTAGTTACCAAGGTTGAATTTGCTTTCAGGCTGCCCAGACCATGTTCATCCTGTGCCCATATTACAGATTACCTTCAAGTGAAAAGGGCTGAGTTCCTGGCTTGTATCATTAAGTAACTCTGTCTCAGCTGTCAGTCAATTCAGCAACTCAGCAACTTAGACTGCTTCAAAAAACATCTTCAGATATTTGAGATATCTCTCCTAGATAAACCTACTAAAATCTATATAAGAACTAAGTTCAACACCCTCAATATCCAACTCAGCCACACTCTCAGTTTCTCTTTTTTTTTCTCTCTTTATCTTCACTCATTTTAATCATCCATTCATTTTGCTCACTCTTGGATTTTCATCTCTCTCTCAAGTTTCACTACTCCTTTTCCTCATATTTTCATCAATTTCTCTCACATTCTCCAATTACTCTTGGCTCTCAGGCTCACAACTCTCTCTACACACTTTGCACACCCTATACTCCTATACTCCTATACCCCCTATCTGTTCTAGCCTTCTGGGTGTCATTGCTCCTACAGCTATCAATGTAAGTGATTTCTGTACTAGCTCAGTTGTTATGTAGAAGTTGTCTGACATCACTCACAATATAGATGCCTTTATCTGGCTCTGGTCATCAAAAGCACAAGGATCATTCACCTACCCAGTCACCCTCCCCAGATCCCTCACCTCCATCTCTGAGTCAATATTGTCACCAGCACCCTCATGATTATGAAGCTCAACCACCACTCAAAAGACAACATGCTATGTCTATTTCAGCTGCTGTGGAGAGCAATGTCAATGACAACAGTGGCAATGGGTGTGATGGATATGATATGGAGATTGATAATGCTAGCAATCATTCTGATAGCAATGAAGAGATGAACAGCACTGGTGAGGGAGAGGAGGAAATGGCAGGAGTGGATAGAATGAAGAGAGTGAAGAAATTAAAGGATCCAAGTGAGTTGTTGATTGAGATTATTCAAATAGCACAGCTAATCTGTTTTATATTCAATAGGTCATGCTGAGGCATGGGCATTCATTCAGCAACTTCTTTTGTCATGCACCACTTCTTCAAAGGAGTTGAAGGCATCATCACCAGCCTTGAAGAAACAAGAATCATCAACAGTACAAGCCATTAATCATGAGGTCAGCCAAGGGCTTCATCCACCTCCAACTTATGGGAGAAGATGTATTGTAAGTGTTGGAGGAACAAAGCAAGTTACTGTTGGAAATAAGGGAAAAGGGAAGGGAAAGGTAGTCAATGTTGTCCCAAGGCATCCTAAGGTGTGTCTTCACTTTTCTTTGCATCTCATTCTTATTTAGAGTAATTTCTAGTCAATTAAAGTTGGGCACATTATTTTCTTGCCCAATGGGATCATTGTGGTAAGTCCAATTTGAACTGAATGATTTGCTATTGACTTATCATTAATTAGAATAAAGTTAACGGTTGAAATAGCGCAGTAATAGAATATATATGAATTAATGTGGACGTGCTGAAGTCCACGGAGTGAAACTATTAGTACAATATACAATATTAAGCTATAAGACATACCTGAAGTCCATGGAGCGAAACTGGACTTCAGGACGTGATACACGGGCTAGTTATACATATTAACGATTAGGAGAAATATGAGACATTAACATATAGAAAGAAATAGAATAAAGTCAAACCTCCTAAATTTCAGTTGGAGCACTCCACGAGCTCTGCGACATTGTCAGATACACTCCAGTATCTCGACGTCATTTTTCTTCACTCCCACTCGTTGAGATACAGGGTAGGATTCCGAGACGTTCACAAAACTTGATAAAGGACTCTCGAGGTAACGCCTTCATAAAAATGTCAGCTAGCATATCCTTGGTAGAAACATAGTGTAACCAAATTTCTTTGTGTTCAATACGTTCACGAATAAAGTGATGATGAATGTCGATGTGTTTGGCACAGGAATGTGAAATGGGGTTCCCAGCCAGGGCAATACATCCCTGATTGTCGGCGTGGATAATGGTGGCTTCAGTCTGAGGGAAATTGAGCTCCTTTAACAAAGTACGAAGCCAGATGGCTTCCTTAGTGGCATTAGCGGAAGCGATATACTCAGCTTCAACTGTAGATGTCACAACGACACCTTGTTTCTTGGATGACCAATAAACTGACCCTCCGGCAATGTCAAATACATACCCACTTACTGATCTTCTATGATCAGGATCTTGTGCCCAGCTCAAATCGCTCCATCCAACCAGATCTATAAGTCCTTCGTTTCGACGTCCAAGAACAAGTCAAAAGTCATATGTTCCCCTAAGATATCGTAGGATTCGTTTGCCAGCTGCTAAGTGGGCTATTCCAGAATTGGCCGAGAATTGCACAATGAGCCCCACTGCAAATTGGATGTCGGGGCAAGTTTGGGTAGCGAAAAGGAGAGATCCAATGAGCGAAAGGTAATGAATGCCTTTCGAATACTCGCTATAGGCCTCTTGGTCCTCAGAAGTGGTCAGGCATTGGGATAAGGAAAGGTTATGGTTGACAGCGAGGGGAGTGGAGATCGGGTGAGAGTTCTCCATGCCAAAGCACATGACAATCTTGTGAATGTATGCTGATTGATTGAGGTATATGTGACGATTGGGTCAGTCACGAACAACTCGAATGCTGAGCATATACTTGAGCTTGCTGATGTCCAAGATTTCGAAGTCATTAGCAAGATCTTTCTTGAAAGAAACAATCTTACAAGTTTTGGGGCCAGCCACGGCCATGTCGTCCACATAGACCAAAACCATAATCAAGATTTTCCCATCACATCGCAAAATATAAAGGCAGTCATCCGCAAATGCTTGAACAAAGCCTAAATTTATTAGAACCTCATGTAGCCTTTTCTTCCACTGCCTACCAGCTTGCTTTAGTCCATACAACGCCTTCTTCAACTTCCAGTATCATCCCTCATTCCTCAAATGTACAACCTCTTTCAGAACCTCCATATAGATGTCCTCGTCTAAATCACCCTGGAGATATGCAGCTATGATGTCGATCTGATGAATTTCGAAGTCGAGAAAGGCTGCCAGAGAAAGGAATACATGCAAAGTCGTAAACTTCGCGACAGAGGAGAACGTTTTGAAGAAATCTTCGCCAGGGACTTGAGAGAAACCACGGGCGACGATACGCACCTTGAATTTCACGTGGTTGCCGTTTCCATCAAGTTTCTTGCAATAGACAACATGGCTTCCCATGGCCTTTCTTCCACTAGGTAAGTTGTCCGTCCATTTGAAAACACCCATTTCCTCCAACTGCTTATACTCTCTCTCTATAGCGACCATCCAACCATCCTTATCGGGTGATTCATTCATTTCCTTGAATGAATCAGGTTCTCCGTTGATAGTGAGAAAGGCCATATGTGTACTTTCTTCTCTATAGCGATCAGAAGGCTTGCAAACACGATTCGACAGCTCTCGATGAGGGAGATCGCTCCATTTCTTGGTTTTGCGAGGTGCAGGAGGTGGTTGAGGGATAGGAGGTGTTGGTTTTCAAGGGGGACTAGAAGGGGAATGTACAAGAGGTAAATCATCTGCTTCCTCTACCTCACCTTCCTCCAACTCATCATCCTCAATAATGATAGCTTCATCAACGAGTTGGTCCATGTCCTCAGGGTTGGATTTCAGAAGATCGATAGCAGCAAGCTCACTAGGTGAGTCGTCCTCTTCAAATTGAACATCTCGGGAAGTAATCAATTTCCCGTTCTCCAGATCTTCGAGGCGATAACCTTTAGTCTCGTCGGTCCACCATCCCAATAAGCAAACACGAACAGCCCTAGACTTGAGCTTTCCAAGACAAACTGCTTTTGGCATGTGCGCCCAACCTAGAGACCTGAAAACGCGGAGATGGGAGATGTCAGGCTTCCTGCCTGTCCATGTCTCGTAAGGAACCTTTCCTTCGAGACCAGAGGTGAGTGTCAATGATCGAATGTGTATTGCATACATGAATGCTTCCCCCCAATATCTCAGATCCATGCCTGCTGTATGAATCATACAGCGAACTATCTCAAAGAATACAGCAATAGCTTGTTCAGCGATTCCGTTCTGTTCAGGACGATAAGGATTGGTGGTTTCATGGATGATGCCATTGTGAAGGCAAAATTCATTCATTGCAGAGTTGACAAACTCAGTACCATTGTCACTACGCAAGCGACGAACTTTCTCCCCAGACTGCCGTTCCAACATGGCAATCACATCGCGTACAGTAGCTCCCACTGACTCTTTATCCTTTAGCAACTGCCCTACAGGATATCGACAACTCGCTTCAATGAGCACAAGAGCATACATGTTCCCATCCCAAGTGGGAACGTTCAATGGTCCGGTGAGATCCATTACGACGAGTTCCATTTTTGAATACTGATTGGTGCTAGCATTAGGAAGGGGAAGTAGATGTGATTTGCCATGAGCACACCCAGCACAAACACGATCGAAATCCTTAGGTGCATTAACATTCAGTCCTTTAATGAGATCGTTCTGATACATCAAGCAGATAGAAGATGGGCTCATATGCCCAAGACAACGATGCCAGAGCCACATAGACTGGTGATTGGCGACATAGGCAATGGGAGTCGCAATTTCTGCACATTGTATAACATACAATGTTCCTGATGTGCCGATGAGTTTGGCATGAAATTGTGAGTGGGTGTTCAAGACGATCGAAATTCCGGTTTTCATTCCATAAATCTTGGAACCAGCATGATGTAGAGTACCAAGACTGATGAGATTGGCACCTAGGGCAGGGATATGCAAGGCTTCAGGAAGAACGACCTCACACATGTTATTCAAAGCTAAACATGCGCGAAACTGAACAGAACCACGACCAGCCACAGGAAGTCGATGAGAACCACCAACAGTAACGTACTCGTCCTTCAATTCCTCATAAAGGGTAAAATGATCTCTATTAGAGAACATATGGCACATCATGGCGCAATCCAAGAGGAGACTAGAGTGAATATCGTGAGTCTCCGTCATCACCATAAAAACCTTCCCTACTTCACGATCTTCAACAGATCGCAAGTCGTCTACTGCCAGGTGAGCTGTTCCTTCACCACCTTTCCCTTTCGACTTGGTTGGACAGATGGGAGCCCAATGTCCCTTCTTTCCACACTCGTTGCAGATATCATCAGGTTTGACGAGCCTCATGATACGTTCCTTCTTCGTAAGTCCCTTATTCTTTCCACTGCCTTTACCACCACCCTTTCCATTACCCTTTCCAGTACCTCCCTTCCTACTTGAGGATTCCAACTGCGAGTAAAGAGCAAGAGGTTTGAACTTGCTATCAACGCTGTTTGCGATATTCTCCTGGACAAAACGATCGTGGACAATGACCAGCTCAGTGGTAACCTTTTCAAGGGTAAGGTTCTCTTGCTGGAGCAAATTTTGCTTAACGACCTCCCAGGTAGGAGTACGTGGAAGTGATAGAAGTAGGGCATTAATGATGGTGATGTCATCGATACGATGACCGGCTTCAAGGGATTGACGACGTATATTCAAGTAGAATCCTATGTGGTCAGAAATCGAAGAGGTACCATCCCATTTCTTCGAATAAAGTTGCTGATAGTGGAAATGAACGTTTATTCCACTATGCTGACCATAATATGTCGTCCATAGATGGTCCCACATGGCCCGTGAGTTGTTGAGATCTATGACAGACTCACGTTGCATGTACTCGATGGCATTGCGCATGATGCCCATAGCAGCATCATCCTTATT
Source organism: Leucoagaricus sp. SymC.cos (assembly GCA_001563735.1). Lineage (NCBI taxonomy): Eukaryota > Fungi > Basidiomycota > Agaricomycetes > Agaricales > Agaricaceae > Leucoagaricus > Leucoagaricus sp. SymC.cos. Next base: position 96,043 of record KQ962469.1, read on the forward strand.
AAGCCATTTTTCGTACTTCTTGACAGTGAGTTCCCAGGTACGATACTCCTTTGATTGAAGAATTGCTAACAGATCTTCAGCTCTAGAAGCACTAGACGATGAGGCAGTGCCTTGGCCTTTGCCAGATGGAGTGGCAGGTGCAGAAGTAGATATGGGAGCTGATGCAGCTGGTGCAGGAGTAGACGCAGGAGCTGATGCAGCTGATGCATAAGAGGTCGATGTAGCAGTGGTCGATGTAGCAGTGGTGAGCTTCAGGAATTTGTCAGGTGGCTCAGGGGGACGTCGTTCACGGCCAGAGACTACACCCCAGAGAGATTTCGCCTGAAGTGCCAACTTCATGTTGTCAGCCCAAGTATGATAATTAGTTCCATTGAGCTTTGGGAACTGTAAGGTCTCCGAAGTCGATTCGACGATGGGGCCTATAACCTAACAGTTGAAATAGCACAGTAATAGAATATATATGAATTAACGTGGACATGCTGAAGTCCATGGAGCGAAACTATTAGTACAATATACAATATTAAGTTATAAGACATACCTGAAGTCCACGGAGCGAAACTGAACTTCAGGACGTGATACACGGGCTAGTTATACATATTAACGATTAGGAGAAATATGAGACATTAACATATAGAAAGAAATAGAATAAAGTCAAACCTCCTAAATTTCAGTTGGAGCACTCCACGAGCTCCGTGACATTGTCAGATACACTCCAGTATCTCGACGTCATTTTTCTTCAAAAGTTCCCACTTTTCAGCCCTCTGTTCCAGGCTTTAGTTCTAGTGTTCTTTATTCTCTTACTATAGACTATTCACTCTCAGATAAGTCAGTCAATCTGACCTCAGATGTTGTTCAGATGTTGGTGCAGTATAAGATGGCTCTCCTGCAACCTCTGGAGGGAATTTCCTTTCCAGTAGATGCTGGATTTGTAGAGATTGAGGCCAAGCTTTCAGAGCTCTTTCCAGATATGTTCTCCTATTTTGGCTCTCTTTCTCTCTGCATGAATCCCAACTCTAATGATATGGATCCCTCTCACACTGTCCTGCCTCATTGGATGCTCTATACTAAAGTCAGCCAATGTCTGACTATTGTGCCAGGAGTTATTTGGCCTACTGCTGAGAACCTGCTAGTAAACACTAAGACCACAAGCTGAGCTGGATTTCAAGACCACCAACTCATTCTCAGTGAGCAAATATTGTCTCTTTATTTTCTCACTTGTTACTCGAATTTCATTCTAATCTAGTGACTGTCTTACCAGTACCTATGTCAATTCTTGAGCAGTTCAAGTCTGGGTCCTATTCTCCTTCACCTCCCTCACCTTCATCTTCATCTCCATTGCCCTCCCCATCTACTCTATTTGTATCACTTTCGTCCTCTGCCAAGAGCTCCTCTGGTATTAAAGACACTCCCATTGAGCTTATAGACTTGGAAGATGATGATGATGACAATTCTGGCATCTATTCTCATCCATCCAGAAGTGGAGCAATGGCAACATCTACTGCAACAAAGAGGCTTACTTGAGGTGTGTTGACATTGTTCTTCATTTCTCACATGCTGATAATGCTGATCTAGCTGCTACTATTATTGAAGAAGAGCCTGTAGAGGCTGTTAGTCAGGCATTTGCTAAGTCTTTCTCATTCAGACCTGACATCACAAATCTTGAGAATCCTTGGACAGATTCCCAGAATGATGGGTTTTGAGAAAGATTGTTACATAGCTTGGCTTGACTTATCTTATTTTGGAATTCTGGCAGCCCTATGTTGATAATGTCATAGTCTGACTTACTGTCACATACAACATTCATACTACTCTAGTATACCCTCATCTCATATCCTTAGTGCAGTAGTGGCTAGGATACTTCCACCTTATAGTAGGTAGTAGCTAGTAATTGTTAGTGGACCAGGAGTCATCTTTGCTGGATTGGTTTAGTAGAAACTTGATCTATTTGATTTGATTTGTGACATGTAAGGCTTTGCCTTATGTGTATTAGAACTTAACCTTACTTCACACCAAAGTAAAATAAGCCTGTTTCGTATTGGGTATGTACTCGTAGTGTAGGTGTAAGGTCAGCTCCCGAGTAGGGACACTGACTGGTATTACATGAAGTTTGATTATGTAAATGACAGGAATAGTAGTCCAGAATGATAAGGTAAATAAAAAGATAAAGGTAATAAAAGTCCATTGTAAGGGTATAACCCTTACACACTCCCTGTTGAGACCGTAGTATATGGTCTAAGTCTAAATTGATGAGAGGATTAGTATTCTTGAGTGGCAACAAAAAGTGAAAAGTCAAGGTATGATACCATGATGGGTTATGGGAGGGATATGATGATGATGATGACAATGACAATACAATGCTGAATTGACTAGGGAAGTGATTAATGAGGAGTGGGGGTGGGTCCTTGTGGCATAATTTCACCATTGTCCAATGACTTGGGCTGGTTGAAATCCATGGACTCTGGTGGAGTAGGGAGGGTGTTAACCCTCCCCATGTCCTCAGAAGGGGTGTTGGCCCCTTCAGGAACCATGTCCATAGACAATGCTCCATCTCCTGTGAGGATTGAGGCTGATGGTCCAGCCTCAACCATTGGAGTGTCAACATCCAAGGATGACAATTGTGCAATAGACAGTTCAGTTTGAACTGTTGATGGTAGATTGAGTGAGTTAGCAGAGAAGGACAGGTGGTTGGTGGGGTATTGTTGCAGATTGAGGTGAGTGATGTAGGGGGATTCCCCAGTCTTCAGCCAGCCCCAATAGAACCAGGACTTGAGGTGTTGACATTGGATGGCATCTTTCTCTTCAAAAAGCCAGAAGTGTTGGAGGTCCTCATCAGATGGGTGTTTCCACCCATCCCATTTGGGAATCACTGGAGGAATTCCATTTCACATCAAAAGGTGGAGTTGCTCATCATTGCAGTGATTGTATAGATCACAACTGATAGTATCCCCTTGGTATGCATAGTTCATATACCAAAGACCATACAAGTAGGTATGGTCAATCCAGGATACAGGTATCCTGTTATATATCAGGATTTGCCCAATGTCATGCAGGCTCAAGTTGCAAGCCTGTGAGGGTTCCATGATAATGGGCTTAAGTGAATAAGTAGGCCCAGGTTGTGCTTGGAATGGAGCATCAGGATGACACTCATTGTACGCTTTGACCATTTCTCAGTAGAGTCCCAACATGGACAGGAATATAGCCATCATTCTCATGAATGATGAAGTGGCTCTGCCATTGGGGGCAAGAGCTTGGCATATGGTGTATCCCACTAAGCACTGATGGTGTATCAACTGTTGTGCTTCAAATAGGATGTTGTTCATTGCATTAGGTGCCTCGGGATTGCAATAGAGAAGGAACCAGAGGGCTACTGTGTTGAAGTCAAAGAACTCTGGCAGGGATGGGGTGGATAAGCTGAATCCATGCTGGTCCCAGGATGCCATGATCATTCCTCCTTGATATGGTGCCAATCATTGTAGTAGTTGTTCAAAATGGAACAACTCCTGCAGTATGTCTCCTGGCCCAACTTCGGTATTGTATCCATGTTGATTCATGATATAGTTCATTGAGTCATCCCAATGAGTGGTGATGGTTAATCGAGCTACATAGTGTAGCTCCTGAAGCAGAAGGAATGCATTTACACACTGGTTTATAGAATTTTGTGCATTTCACACAAAATCAATCAGGTTGGATACCTGTTGTGGAGTTGTAGGTAATCCATGGGGGGACTTATGGTATTGTATCCATGTTGATTCATGATATAGTTCATTGAGTCATCTCAATGAGTGGTGATGGTTAATCGAGCTACATAGTGTAGCTCCTGAAGCAGAAGGAATGCATTTACACACTGGTTTATAGAATTTTGTGCATTTCACACAAAATCAATCAGGTTGGATACCTGTTGTGGAGTTGTAGGTAATCCATGGGGGGACTTGCATAGGAGATTGTGTTTCAGTAGGTTAGTGTGCCTGAAAGCTTCTCCATTGGCTTCTCAGTCAGATGCCAACCGAGCCTTGTAGTCTGCCCATACAATGTTTGTCTTCTGACTATGATAGATGCAGAACATTAGGGCTTCACATAAGCAGTTGTTGTGTATGGCTACTTCTGCACCATCATGGGGAGAGACTCCCCACATATCTGGAATTACTCCATTCACCCCTTGGTTGTTTGAGAGTCTGGTCACCTTGGGTGGGGGCAGCTTACTCTTCTTGTTCTTCTTGGCTTTCTTACCTTTACCAATGATGGCCACATTGTCATCAGAAGACTCATAGTCCTCAGAGTCATCCAAAGGACTGAAAGTGGGGATAGGTGTCAATTGATCTCATATCACTGTGGGTTCTGGATCAACTGATCCAGGAGGCATCACCTGAGTGGGGACACCAAAGTCCAATCCAGCAAAGTAGTCTGGCCTTGGTTCAGGTTCTCTTGATGGAACCTTGTTGTATGGTAGCATGTCTATCTCCATCTGTGGCAGTGGCAGTGGACAGTGTGGTGGGGTAAGCTGCTGTCACAATGAGGATGCAACAGCTGGAGGAGACAGCTGCCTCCTGGTCAGGCATGATGAAGGAGGTTGGGTGCTCCTTACTGCTTGCTTTTATTGTGAAGGAGCAGGATTACTCCTTGACTGTGTTGCTGGGGCTACTGGTGGTGGTGGGATCAGTGCTGTGACAATGGGTCAGTAGTCAAATTCAAATTTTTCCTCTTCTTTATTAGTGGGCCCTGTTGACTGCAAAATGTTCCTGCATTTAGCAGGATGTTCCTTATCTTCTTGTTGGGTCAGTTCTTGTATTTGACCCCTCAACTTGTTTGTGTAGCATTCATAGAATGCGCATCATTCAGTTAGACTGACTAATTTAGCCAGTATGATGGAGAATGTCTCCATGCATGCAAAATGTTGAAGGTCATCAAACTTGAGTTGATATACAGTGGGCAAAAAAACTGTTTGCATGTTGGTCACTTTTGAAGAAATGGACATGTATCTTAACAAATAAAAAAGCTAAAAGTCCCAAAGTATTCTCCAATGCACATCAGGATGTTGACTACAAATTACAAGAACAATCATGTGATTTGGCCAAGAATTGCCAAAAATAGCCATATACACAACCTGATAGCTCATTCAAACAGTTTTTTTCCTGGCAGTTGCAGACTAAAAATTGTATAGTATCATATGACTTTGTTGATATATTATTAAACAATCAACAATATCATGTGACTAGATGTCAAATAGGTATATAACAACCATCACCAGCCACTCTATTTCCCCAATCAATCATGCAACCCCTCTCTAAAGCAGCTATTACTACTATTGTCACTCTTCTTACCTCTGGACATTCCTATGCTTCTATCAAGGCACAGACTGGTGTAAGTGCTGGTTCTATTGCAAAGATTTGTCAAAACTACTGTCCTAAAGCAGTGGTATCCTCTGGAGATCATCCAAAAAAGCTCAGCAACTCCAATATTGCCTATACCAAGCATGCAATTTGTACTGGGAAAATCAAGAATGCAGTGCAAGCTGCTAAATCCCTTTCCACTATCAACAACCAAGATGTCACTCCACAAACAGTCAGAAATGCACTCAGAACAACTGGTATGGTCTCAGTGGCCAAACAGTGGAAGCCTTTGTTGTTGAAAAGGCATAGAAGAGCTAGGTTAGAGTTTGCTGAAAGGCATTTAGAGTGGACAGTGGATGACTGGGCAAAGGTCTGGTGGTCAGATGAGACCAAAATCAATAGGTTGGGGTCAGATGGCAGAGAGCAGGTGTGGGTAGACAAGGAGAATAGGCAGGATTCAAGAAGGATCAAGGAAACAGTCAAGTTTGCAGGAGGAAATCTGATGATGTGGGGCTGTATGAGATGGGAGGGAACTGGATTTGCTACCAGGATTGATGGTAAGATGGATGCAAAGCTTTACACTGAAATTCTAGGAGATGAACTCCTAAAATCCTTGGAGTGGTATGGACATGAGGTGGAAGATGTCTATTTTTTTATTTTATTTTATTTTTTTAAAATCAACAATTTATTACATGGTGCGCTGTTATGGTGAATTTTCATTTAAACATGAAACACATCATAAAGTCGCAAAGTAACACTGCACGCACACTGGATAACAACATTCCATGATCCCATACTATATTATAAGACCACAGGATTCGACTGGACGATTGTG
>KQ962470.1:34974-54326 GCA_001563735.1 Leucoagaricus sp. SymC.cos
TTGCCCCTCTCATCAGTGAGGTGCAAAAAATCTCTTCCAGAGAAGCTCAAACAAGTGAACTGCCTAGTCCACTCATTGTGACAAGCCTGAGCCTTGGCTGTACATAAGTAATTAAGAGTGGTGAAGGGACAAGCTCTCACCAACTCCTGGGCAACAGGGTCCACAGCATACTGATGGACCATGTGATGCAATGGCCACTCCAAAGAGGAGCAGACCTGTACAAAGGCAAAGGTGTGAGAGGGGTCCTCCTCCAGCCACCTAGCAAGATAATGACAGACAAGTAAGGCCTGGGCCTGCCCACTGCTGACAGAAGGGTCTACTGCCCTCCTAGCCAAAGCAGGATGGTCAGTGAACATGACAACATGACAAGCACCTTTCTGCATGCACACAGCAAAGATGCCCATATGAATGGCATGAAGTTCCACATCAGAGGCAGTAACTCTGCCTACAGACTGGTGTATCTGCCAAACTGGCATGCCCTCCACCCAGACCCAAGCCACTGAGATAGCCTTGTAAGCTCTGTCATACCCCATAGATGCATCTGTGGCCACAACAACACAGTCATCCAATGCTAGTGCCCTATCAAGCTCAGCATTGAGGATACACAGGACATTGACATCCTCCTCATGAGGGGAGAACTCAGTGACCCATATGCAGTCCAAGAACTGGTCCATAAGATGCTGCCCCAGGCATGTCTCTGGCACATCAGTGTCAAAGGCCTCTAGAGTGACAAGAAGACTAAGATATGAAAGAGTATCTACAACAGCAGACTGGACCTTCTCAACAGAACAGCCCAGCCTTGTAAAATGGTAATGATGAGGGTCAGTACTAGGAAAGTCCCTAGTCTCCAGAAACTGCCTAGTGGAGTGGGTAGAAGAAAGCATGAGGACACGATATGCCACATGTGCCCTCAACTTGTGAAGATGTAAATGCATGGGGATGAGACCAGCAAGTGCCTCAACTCCACCCAACAGAGAAGTATGGAAAGCACCTGTAATTCAGATAGCAGCTCTATACTGCATCTTGTTAAGAGAGGCAAGATGAGCCTTATGGGGGTGGAGGCCATGACACTAGAGACAAAAGCCATACATGGCAATAGGTACCATACAGGACCTGTACAGCAACCACTTTTGCTTAGGGGTAAGACCCCTCAGCAAGTTACCAAGCATACCCATAGCACAAACCATGGATATGGCCTTAGTTGAGTAATACTACACATGCTCATGAAAAGTAAGCTGGCAGTCAAAATAAAAACCCAAATACCTCCAGAAGGTTTTAGGGCATAAAGGAGAATTACCCGTGTAAGGGGCATAGCCCAGATCAATGGGCAGATTATTATTGTTCTTACAATGAGAAAAATGAAAGAGCTCAGACTTGTTGTGCTCCAGCACAAGTCTGAATGCAACAAAAAGCTCATAAACAAATCCATAGGCCTGCTTGAGGCAAATGAGATTGTCAGCAAGCTCTCTAGCTTGCGCGATGAGAGTACCATCATTAATATAAAAGAGGACATCATACTTGAGGTGAGACACCTGCAAGTCAAACAGCTTAATTACTGGAGCTAGATACAAAGCTGACAAGATGGGGACAAGGCAGACCCCTGGCCAATGCCCATATCAGCAGGATAGTACTTGGAGGAGGAGGAGTTCCAAAGATACTTCATCCTCTGCCTGACAAGATAAGAGGCAAAGAATCTACACATGTTTACAGGAAAACCTTGCCTGGACAAAATGGCCATGAGCATATCATGGTTCAAAGATGGGAAGAACTGAGCAATGTCGAAAGCAACAACACTCATCTTGAATCCTCTAGCCCAGCCTGCCTTGATGAGATGAGTGAGGAATAAACCAGCATCCTCAGTTAACCTCTGCCAAATACTGCCTAGCTGGTTAGAATGAAAGACACCATACTTGATGCCATCAAATTGAAGATATGCAGAAAGCATCTTCTCAATAGGTTTCCCAATTGTATTAAGCAGCACAATGGGCCTAAATGACTTGGGCATTGAATAGGAGGGTTTACCTGGCTTAGGAATAACCATAGAAACTGACTTCTTGAAATGAGAGGGCCAATACCCAACCTCGAGGCAGGTGTTGGCCAGTCAGAGAAACTTCCCAAGGATGATGTCATCTGAGAGAACCTCCTTCAAATAGACCCATGTAACATGGTCTGGGCTGGGGGACAAATATGATGAACAGGCATGAAGTGCCTCTGTCACTTCTAGTCCTGAAAAGAGAACCCAGTCCTGCTCACACAGTGGGGCCAGCTCCTCCAAAACAGATGGATCACAAGGCTGCCCAGAGGCAGTATTGTAGGTCTTGTCAAGCACCCTCCACAGGACATCCATATTGTGACAAGACTCCCCTCTATGCAAGATAGCTCCACAAGGTAGGAGCTGGCAGGGCCTGACCCAGGCCATAAGATCCCAGGGCTGTTTATCCCCAGTGGCCACCTCCTCAATGTGAGCACCAAAGAAGCACCATTTAGCTTGGTGGGAGGCCTTGCAGAACAGTTTCCAGTGAGTGGGGTCCTGGAATGCCTGATACCTGGTGAGAGCCTGCACACATTCATCATTCCACCAGGACTTAGAATGTGCCATGATAACAACCTCCTTAGCATGGGCATTCCATGCAGAGGAGAAGACCTCAGCAACTGCCATAGCAGTTGCCTCAATCCAATCAGGAGAAGACAGGTCCTCAACATTGAGAGACCTAAGACCAGTGGCAAGATTGACAAGAAACCCCAGTTCCTCCAGAGATTCTCTCAGGATCACCATGTGAGAGATCCTAATCTCAGATTCAGAGATAGAAATAAGAGTGGAGATTGGGCCATGGTCTGAAGGTCCATGACAATTGAGATCCAATCTAGGAAGATTGGACTGTACAGACAAAGGCTCTGTGAAAACCAGATCGATCACAGAACTAGCCAGATCAGGGTTATGAGAGATATGAGTCAACCCTGGATTAGAAGGATGGGCCCATTTGAGCCCAACGTTAGAAGTGAACTCCAGAAGGCATTGCACAATGAGTAAGTGTGAGATATGGGATGGATCCCATACCTCCAAGTGACAATTAAAGTCACCTCCCATGTAAACAAAAGCAGGAAGGGTATCAACCTCCCTAGTGAGGAGGTTGATAGCCATATGAGTGTCATCAGAATAGATGTTAAGGAAATTCACAGTGCCCTTTGAGGTGAAGAGGAAGAGGACAAAGATGTCCCTGTAGTCAATAATGTCCCACCACATAGAGGGGCAGAGACAAGCTAAGCACTGATGAACATATGCCATGACAAATGGAGAGTGGCCATCAGTAGAAGGTCTTACCATATACAGCCAGTCAGGGTACTTGGGAGCACCCATGACATCATCACCCTTGGGTGAGGTTGTCAATACCATTTGTCTAATGGTTCTCCAAGGAGGCTCCTGAATGAAAATAACATTAAAAGAGTCCTTGATATTATCAAGTAACATATCTAAATATCCATAATTCCTATTGACATTCTGAGAAAAAATCCTAACATCCCTCACTACTCTAGATGATGTCTCAGTAGGGCCACTAGACATGAGAAGGAGCAGAGTTAGAGTTAGGAGAGCAAGCAGCATGGTGAGAATGTACCTCCTGATAACGAGAATGCAACCAGTCCTTATCAAACCAGTGGTACCAGAATGGGCACTGCTTTGAGGTAGCAGCATGAGCCTGACAACAGTTCAGGCAGCGAGGGGGGTGAGGGCAAGGTTGGCCCTCCAGAGTCTTGGGGATACCCTGACTAGGGTTCTCTTTGCAGCAACCAGTGAAGGCACAATAGCTGTCCTGGTAGTGAGGTCCACCACACAACAGGCACTGAGGTGCCTTAGCATGGCAGGATTTAGACAAGTGGTCCCAGGTCCAGCAATGCTGGCACAAGGAGGCACTGGGATTAGCATTAGCCTTCAGAATCCTGATAGTTCAGTGGCTGAATTGAAGGGAATGCCCAACAAGGTTAGCAGCACAAGTGCCCCTCTGGGAGTCCCAGACTTTGAAGTACATGGTCACTATGTCTGATGCATGAGAATTGCAGACCACCTGAGTGGGGCCCACCAAGACAAAGTGGTTGTGGAGCGATGACTGCTGCATAACCTCCTCAACATGTTGTGATGATGTGTGCTCACTATCAGTGCACAGGAAAGGAATGTCAATGAGCTTGAGGTAGCTTTTTAATGCAGGAAGGTAGGTCTCACAGCCTATGGGAGTAAAATGCCCAGTCAGCCACTCTCAGATGAGATTGAGCTGCTTGAGCAAAGGGACATTGGTAGTCAGAATAGACCAACTACCATAAGTGACCATCACAGATTCCACATGGAACCTGATGACATTGTGACCCACCAAGAAGCAGTTGAGGAGGTGGAGGATCTCCTCAAGATTAGACCTGACTGTGGGATCAGCCAAGATGAAAAGAACCTACTTCCTGGAAGGCCCTTGGGTAGTAGTCTTGGATTTTTTCACAGGAGGTGTGGGAGCAGAAGGCATGATGGGGCACTTGGACCCCACAACTGCTGAAGCAGGAGCAGGAGGGTGAGCAGCTGCCTGATCAGCCTGTAAGAGGGCTGCAATGGCAGAGGGAGTGAGGTTAGGGAACAACCTGGCAATATTGACCAGGTTTTTCACAGAACTGGAAGAACCTGCCACAGAAGCAGGTTTAGCCATGGCAGCAGCTGTGAATGACTTAGCACCAGGCTTAGTAGCAGCAGGCATGGGAGGAGGGACACCCTTAGAGAGCACCTTCCACTTGGTGGTCTTCTTTGTCTTAGCCTTCCTAATTCCCTATAGCTTTTGAGGCCTGGGAGGTGGCAGGGCAGGAACACTCCCAGAAGGTCTAGCCAGGGCATTCTTAGGCACACCAGCTGGGACACTAGGGGGAGGGGGGGCAGAAACCTGAGCAGTGATCTGAGGAGAGACAATCTCAACAGGTAGAGCAGTAGGCTTGCACATGATAATGTCCTCTGATGACTTAGGAGGAGGAAAAAAAGCTGTAATAGCATTAAACACCAACTCAGAGATAAGCATGTCCTCAGGGTCTGCAACAAGGAAGGCCCAAGGATCATAGACAGCAAACTCAGCCATCTTTACAATAAAGGGGCCAAAGTCAGCAGGGATGGACATCTTAGCATCATATACCTGTCACATATACTCTAGGGCACAGCACAAGAAAACCTCCACTGCCTCAAAGTTAGCATCAAGCCTGAAGGACTCATTCAGCACTAGAGAGGTAGGCTCCAAAGGGGCACTAGGTAGCTGGGCAGCCATCTGAGAAGAGGGGCCCTTCTGGAAGAGAGCATGAGGAATCGAAGGAGTAGGTGAACTCTCCTCCTCAGAAGATGATGTAGCAGAAGATTGTGAGCAAGACCTGCTGGAATACAATGGTCCACGCTGTCTGCCATAGCAGTGGGCAATGTGACCAGTCCTGGCAGCCATCCTGGGTATATAGCCAGGATTGAGAAGATCAACATTGGGAATATCCTCTCTAGGGCCAGAATGCATCCTAGTACCAGAGGAGGCCAAAGGGAGTGCAGGGTGGAGGGCAGTCAAAAGATGACGATGCAGCAAGGCATGCCATCAACAGATCAGCATGTGCCCCCAAATTTGCAGGCAGAGGGTTGGACATAGTAGCAGGGGATACTCATATCCTTAATTGATATGGTGAATGGGACTGTATTCAGCAATATAGACAACAACAGGGTTGTTGACACTTGTTTACCACCAATGATGATGGGAGTACCAAATAAAGAAGTGATGCATAAGTCCTGGATCTCTAACTTGGGCTAATAATCTGGTCTCTATACAATTGTGAGAAGTTCCTTACTATGTGTACATATATGTGCTCTGATATAGAATGATCTGATAAACTCAGAACAATATGTTGTTTTTTGATTGCTAAGCTTTGTAAAGCACACTTTGACAAATCCAGAATTAGTAGAGTTCTCTAAATGACTCAGCAGATCTACTAAAACCAAATTTGGCTTTTACAGCAAGCTAATTATAAAATAAATATAGAACTATTTTATATGAGTGTGCTAAAGAGGCAGAAATATAATTAGTAATATAGGAATAAAGATATATTAATTAAATCACAAACTGTGGCTCATAATGCAAGTTCATAGAGAGATAAATCAATAGAGAGAATATTCAAAGAGAAAATATAGATAAAAAGGATTAATGAAGTTATTAGAGAGTTAGAAATAACTTAGACAAGTCAGAAGAGTATTTATAATAGAAAGCTTGTAGCACAAGACACTAATCAATTTTACTTCAAAACTCAAGTTATAGAGCTACTACAACTACTATAAGTGTCAAAAAATACAAGTTAATATAACCAGAATATCTGAGAAGCTATACTCAACACTATAGATCACACTTAAACATCACAAGTATACTGACTCAAACTGTATAATATTTTCAAAGCTAATTTATAGATGCAATACACAAGGGGCCAATCTTTATAATTAGGCTCATAGTTCTTAATTTATTAAATCTGATATTTATGTAATATAGTTCTAGCTTATATTTCTCTACTACTGATGATCTGACTGAAAAAACTTCAAATTACTTTTAAGCACACACTTTAGATAACTGTTTTATACACAATTCTTAGAGCATAGCCATAGTAAGTGGGTTTTTTGCTAGACATATATTCTAAGAGGTGGTTTATATATTTAAAAGTAAGTTAAAACAAATATAAAGTTATGATGACATTATATTATGATGTGAGACATTAAATGAGTGTTATTATTTTAAGAACTGTCTAATTAGAATATGATAGAAAAACAAGAATACATGCTTATATAAAATAGTTCTGTATTTGTTCTATAATTAGCTTGCTGTGAAAGCCAAATTTAATTCTAGTAGATTTAGCAAGCCATCTAGAAAACTCTACTAATTCTGAATTTGTCAAGATATATTTTGCAAAGCTCAATATATTATTCTGGATTTGTTAGATTATTCTATATTAGAGTATATATATATAGTAAGAAACTTCTCACAATCTTATAGAGACTAGATTATTAGCCTAAATTAGAGGCCCAAGACTCATAACTGGTCATAAGATTTACATCCTGACCACTGCTGCTAAGTCTTGATACCATTTCATAGCTATTACTACCTGTGGTCATTGGTTCAAGATATACACTTAGTTTTATTATATATATATTCTCAAAATTATTAATGCTATATATACTAACTTCTAAGAGATACAATCCATGGAACAGCTGACTTAGCTACTCCTACTCCCTCTCTCCCAGTATGTGGTCCCCCTTCAGAGGCTACTACCTGTCCCCCTCTGGCTTCTAAGCCTGTTCCCTCTCCTAGGCCTGCTCAGTCTGCCAAGCACCTCCCTCCTCCCTCCAGTGTCAGGCATAGTTATACTGACACTGTTTGCAACATCATGTCTTTGGTCAACTTAGCCAAGACTGTCCCCACCCTCCTGTCTGATCATCTTATTGTGATACATCAAGTCTCTATTCCCTCAGTACTATCTAAGCACAAAATCAAGTCAACTATTCTCAGTCCCTCTTATTGCCAGGTATTGGTCAAGATCAACCTGCTCTCTTTCTCTTCTCAATTCCCAGCCCTAGTGGGGGCTGCCAACTACTCCCTTGGTAAGAGTGATCTCCGGGTCAACTCTTGCTATTTTACTTATAGGGAGATTTCCCTCCTTATGTCTCATATTGTCTCCCAAGATGAGATAGACCTAGTAAAAGCTAGTGTTCAGTGCCTCCTCTCCCTTACAGAGGGTAGAGTTGAGGCTGCCCTTCCATATTTGCAGTCTTACCTTAAGATTATCAATATTCCCTTCTTTAAAGCTAATGGCTAGCAGATCACAGTCTCTAACATCCATATGATCATGGGAAAGTCCCACATAGCTGCTTTGTTTACTCTTGCAAATAGCCCTAGAGTTATGTACAACTCCTGACATACTGATACCACTACTATGTGGTTCAATGTTCTTGACTTCCAGTCTAGTACTACTGCCAAACACCTGATTGGTACTTCTTTCCAATTTAGCCCAGCCTTTTACTTTGTACATATAGCCTGCTCCTACTCAAGCATCTCTTTGTGCCAGTATTGCTGGTGCTGGGAATATTTTAATCATGCCTGCTGCTCTCAGGCCCCCTGATGCCCCTAGTATACTAGTCCTCATACTGAGGCCAGCTACCATGATCACACTTCTTGCTACAGAAGTAACCTATCTGTCAAGCCACCCAAGGAACCAATCCTTGCAGGAGTCCCATACCTACATGCTGTGTGCTGTGTGAACTGTAGAGAGGAGTACAGTGCTAGCAACTGACATTGCTTATTCTGGCATCACTATTTTGACTAGAGATAGTTGGCTGAAAAGTCAGCCTCTTTGGACACTCAGGAGGCACTCTGGGAAATCTCCCAGAAGACAGCAGAGGCTAAGCACAAGGGTAGGTGCCCATGGCTAGGCCAGTCCAGATCTCAATCTATTGATTTCTGGTATATTCCATCCAAGAGTGCTCAATGTGACTGTAATGCTCCTGATAACCACCCTGGACTCTCCTGCTGCATGCTATGGCAAGTCCACCTCATGTCCAAATCGAATCATTACCATGCTGGGTTGCGCCCTAGCATCTCCATAGCATTCCTTCAAAAAAAGGTCACTGACTCCTGCCTCAAAACATGGCAAGACTTATTCCTCAACAGCATCCAATATCATGGCTGCTCATTCCTCATGCTTCACAGCAAACACTTCAAGGGTAGGCCTATCCTACCTCAATACCACAACAGCAGTTTCTGGCTTAGGGAACTTTGTTCCTCCTATTCCATTGACAGTGATGATCTTAGTCACACTGTCACTTCCTTCAACATTGCCACTTGGGCTGTGCATGCCATCACCAATCATGCTCCTATCAGCACCTATAGGAGTCATTTCTTCCCTTGCAAAGCCACCAACTGTCATTGTGGCTTCTACATCAAATCACACAAACATATTGTCATTGGATGTCCTCTCTGCTCCAGAGAAGATATCCCTATCAACACACTGAGTCAATTTATTAACTTCCTCTCATACAATCCTTGGGCATTTGCTTTTAATTCTAATGCTCCAGCTCTCTCCCCCCCTTCTACACTTATTCATCAACATGCTGTGTTATGCCTTAGCATCTTCACATCTCCACTTTCTAATCTGCATCCTGGTTAAATGATTGTGTTGCATTGGTATGTTCTTTTTGATTTGACTCTAGTCTTCTCTCTCATCATTTACCTTTAAACATTTTCTTTTGTATGTCTTGATCATCTTTTCTTTCTCTGATAGTAACACTGTTTCTTTTATGTCTCCAGTGCTTTCAGTCTCATTGTCTCATAGTCTGTGACCATCTCATCTAGTCTGTTTCCCTTTCCTAGTTTTATTTCTAGCTTTATAGTCATACATAGTTAGACATGGACTGCGATCAAGCACCATGTAATAAATTTTTGATTTAAAAAAAAAAAAGAAAAAAAGCACAAGGGTAGGCACATGCTTGGCTGTCACCACTGAAACCAAAATATTGACACAGACCCCTATTACTTAATGAGGAGAGGAGCATTTGATTTAGCTAAATTTAATGGATGTGTGGACTTTCTAGCTATACTGTACCTCATGTAGTTGTCTATGGCCCTTTCCTTTAATAGTATCTCAGACTACTAACCCAAGGATAAACTGCTATTATGCACTATCTTATAAATTTATAAATTAAAAAAAAAAAAACTCCTAAGAGATACACTTGCTTTGCAAAATGTATATGCTAGCATTACATAGTCTGTATTACTTAGAGGAATTATCAAATGTTACTGTTGCTTGGTGTACAGTATTATCTTATACTGTAATTATGTCTTTTAAGGTTAATTGAAAATTTACTATAATATCTCCTTCTCACTATAAACAACTGTCTTTAGTCTCTCTACTACAATGTTTAGCAATCATTGCATGGCTATTGACCCTCTGTTCTCTTCTGCTGAGTGATGTCATCAATCACTCTGCCTATAAAAACTTTTTGTTTCTAGAAGAGCTATAATTCTCCTTTTTTAGATTTTACCTTTGATCTCTTCTTTTGCTTTGAACAATTGTCTGTGTATGAGACCTTCTGCACAGATCAATCAAACCTGTGCCTTGAGGCATTATTTGGCTGCCTCATGCTTAGAGGATCACTAATAAGGCAAGTAGTTCTTTACCTTAATGTCTTATGCCTAAAGTTTAATTTTAGGACATGTGATTTTGGTGCAAATTTGACCTTTGCACCACCCTGCACCAGACAATTGGTGCCAAAACAGTGCACATCATTAATTGTTACTCCAAATGATCAAATAGCTTCAGAATCTCATTACAAACATAATGACCATAACTGCCCAAGCTGTATAATATAACTAGTATCACTCTTTGTTATGGGTTAACATTTTCTTTGGGTTCTTGAATGTATGTGAATATCAAAACACAATGTTCATAAGTAAATTGATTGACTTTTCCAACAAGTCAAGCAGTAGAACACATCCTACAAAGAGCAGTGTCCTAAAAAAGCTTGGAATCATCCAAAAGTATTATTACTAACAAATGGCACAGGTAGCACAATGTAGACACATGCTGCACCAGTGTGCCATTACACCATCTACCTGCACCACTCTGCACCACAGGCCAATGTTGTCTTGCACCAACCCAATCAACTCCTTGTGCCAGTTCTGTTGTGCTGGCTTGTAATATGAGTCACAATTTGAAAACCTGCTGTTGAAAATATATCACACATTTCAAATAAGATAACAATAGACACACAAATGTTTCTTTGTATTTACATACATGAACCAAAAACAGCAATGACTTTACTTGTTATGGACATCGTCAGTATGAGTATGAAAAGTATGAAACATAATGTAGACACCAATTGTTATGGCCAACCATTGTGATGTCACCAAATCAAGATTTGAGCTCTAACAAAGCTTGTAGAGGTGTCTGGTCATGACAAGCTACATTGTTCTTCTCAAAGAAAACATTCTTCAAGCTGGAAAATAAATGTTGTTATCAATGTCAGGAGTGAAAAAAGTTGCTCTCACAAAGGACAAAGCAATCCTCCACAATGACATTAGGTGTCATCAATGCTAAGCAAAATGTAAGCTGAAAAAAGTATAATGAAATACTAGGCTGAATATACACAAGATCCTTTTTTTTTTTTTTTTTTTTTAAACTCAAAAGTTTATAAGGCAGTGCATATTAGCAGTCTACCCCCAGGCATAAAGCCCAGGCTAATAGTACAGACCAATCCACAAGATATAACTAGAAAACATAACGCCAAATCGAAATGAAGTCATCACAGTCACACTTAGTCATTCCATATTTCCCCTCCTCAACCAGAGCCAATAGGGGTACCTAGTTGTCCTACTCAAAGAATTCAGTGATGACACCTAAAAGCTCTCCCACTCTTCTGCCTAGACTTTGCTGTCTTCTCAGAAATCACATTGAAGAAGACCTCCACCCTGGAGCCACCATTCTGACTAAACCATTGGGCCAGCCAGGGGCAGTCGAAGCAGTGCCTCCAATATGGGCACTGTTTGTCAGATGCACTGTGCTCACCTTTGCAGTTAAGACAGCATGGGGCA
Organism: Leucoagaricus sp. SymC.cos; assembly: GCA_001563735.1. NCBI lineage: Eukaryota > Fungi > Basidiomycota > Agaricomycetes > Agaricales > Agaricaceae > Leucoagaricus > Leucoagaricus sp. SymC.cos. The sequence goes on from KQ962470.1 coordinate 46,590, forward strand.
TGAGGGCATGGAGCTCCCTCAGGGGTTGGGTCCTGAGGTGGGGTGGCCTTGGGGTTACCTCAGCAGCAGGGTGCATGTAGACGGTGGCCAGCCTCAGTATGAGGACCAGCACAGTGGGGGCACTTGGGGGCCTGGGCATGGCAGGCACAAGTCAAATGTCCCCAGTGCCAGCAATGCTGGCACAAAGGGATGCCAGAGTGAGAGTGGGCCACATGCACAAAGCATGCAACCAGGCTGAACTGGAAGGAGGCGCCAATCAGGCACTTAGCAGTAGCACCAGACTAGGAGTCAAGAATGTCAAACCACACAGTGGCGGTGTTGGCACATCGTGAGTTTCTCATGATATGTGAAGTGTTGGCAAAGGTGAAGGAGGAGGCCAGGTGGGACTTCCCCATAGTCTCCTTGACAAGGGTGGGAGTGACAGGAGTAACCCTGTCACCCTGGAAGTAAGGGACATCAATGACCTTCAAAAAAGATCACGATCTAGGAAGAGCAGCCTCAACTGGCTCAGAAAGCAACAGGAGGTGCTGGACAGCAGAGGAGATCAGGCCTATTTCATCCTGACTCGCAACATGAGATGTGAGGAGGGTAACCCCCCCATAAGCAAAGGCACAAGAGTTGACCTGAAGGTCACTCTTACTAAGGGCTTGGTTGGCAGCACTAATCAGGGCAGGAAAGATGGAGGAATTGGGAAGTGGGGACACTCACACTAAGACCTGACAACATGAGGGACCAGCAATGGTCAACTTAATCTTGCACTTGGAGGCAGCAGGAGGGACCAAGGCCTGATGTATTGCAATGATGCAATTAGATGGAAGTTTAGGCACAGTCTTGGCTAAATTGACCAAGGCTGTGATGTCACATATGGTGTTGGCATAAGATCTTGTGGGGCCAGAGGGGATCTTAGGACCAGAAGGGGCCAGGCACTTAGAAGACTGAGTGGGCTGAGGTGGTGGGGCAGGCTTGGATGTCTGAGAATGAGTGGTAGCCTCAGAAGGAGGACCACACAGCTTGAAAGAAGAGACTGGGACTGCTGACTCAGCAGATCCATGGGTCAGGACCAGGGTAGGAGCAACCTGGGGTAGCACATTATGCATGACTGAGGTAAGCATGAGGGAGTAAAGAGTATCCTTAAAGGGGAGCATATGCCACCCCCTCATAACAATATAGCAGACAGTGAGAGACACTGTCCACACAAGTCTCATCTGGTTGTGTTCCTCCTCCCAGGCTTTGCTGGCCCAGTTGGCAAGAATGTGATTAAAAGAATCAATGGTGTCTAGAAGACTACTGGAGTTCTTGTAAGTAGATTCTGCAAACCTCTCAGAAACAGACTGAGGGGTAGCAGGAGTAGAAGAGGTGGAGGGAGCCAGCTGGAAGGGATCAGCAGAGGCACTGAGAGAGGAGACTGGGTGGGATGCAGTAGGCACTGGGCATAGAGGAGGGGAGGTGAGCTCAGCAGCTGTGCTTGACCTCTTCTTCTTGCCTTTCAACCTCTTGGGGGTAGGCATAACAGGGTCTGGCAGGCCTGAAGGGAGACCAGAGCAGCAAGAAGTGGAGAGGGATGCCATCTCAGTGTTGCCACCACCAGAGACAGAGAAGTCCTCAGTGTTGGACTGCTCTGACCCACTCTCCTCAACTTCCTCATCCCAAGGAGTATTAGATAGGCCATGTATGTAGTGCACTTTGTCACTCATAGCTGAAAAGAACACAACCAAAATCCAAAGATGATGGTGGTATAAGGGAAAGAAGGGATGACAAACACAAGATCCACCACTATTATTTCTATTTTGTGAAGCTCTGGCATGAAACTATCCCAATCTTTGACACAGGCCTTGAAAGGTCAGTTTTCATGTCCAATACAAGGCAGCATATGTAGCGAGCCAAATGCATGATGATATTGGTCATAGAGGTGGATAGTAATGTGCTGTGGAATGCTATTGGGCTTGCAAGGGGAAGTATACATGCTGTGGCTATGTTTCATTCTATCTAAACCTTTAAATTGACATTTTATGACTAAAACTCACCTTATCATCCCAGTAATTGGTCCCTTCCTGATTTCCTTTGAATCTCTAGCCAGGCTCTTGATTTCAGGCCACAACAGGTGGATACTCTCCTCCACAATGGGCTTGTCTTCCTCACCAAGCCAGAGGTCTTCACTAGGTCCCTTGGAAGAATACAGAACCAGGTTGGTCTGTTCTTTAAGGATATAGGCAGGTCCAGGAGTAAAAATAGGGTGGCTAGGCAAAGTGTTCATATCTAGGAAAGTAACAAGAGGGAGAGGCAGCTATAACCCATCAATAACAATAACTAAGCACTTTCTCGCACAGTCCTTCAACACACAACACAACCAGCAGCTGCTTTGCATTAAGGATTGCTGCATCCATTGATCAACCACTAAATAAAATCTTCTGACAGATATCTCCTTGTTCTATATACAGCACCTCTGATAGTCAGTTTCTGCAACCCACCCAAACCACTCAACCCAACCACCCACTGCAACTCAGCATGGTTGCCATCTTGTGCTATCTCTTCAATGTCCAAAGATAAGTATCATAGCTCCATATCAACTCTTATGCTGGAGGGTACATCTTCCCTTGAGAAGCAGGCTGTGTATAATGGCAAATTGAGGCAAAGCAAGAAGGGCTCAGATGATTGTAAAGTCTTTGGTTCTACTGATAACAGTTGTCTCAACCCCACTGTATCTGCTGAATGGAGACCATGTGCTCAGAGATCAAATCACTCAAAGATGCCAACAAAGCACTATCACTTTATGCCTCCAAAATCATTGATCGAATTATTGTCCCAGGAGAGATTTGAACATGTATTAATCATGGATTATGATAAGCCTCTGCCAACACCATCAGTATCTACTATGCAGCAGCCAGCTAATAAACAATTATATACTCCTACCAAACAATAACCTCAGTCTCTACTCATTGGAAAGCCCACACTGGCCAATTCTACAAATACCATTGATTCTAGCACAAATTTACCTATCCCAGTTCTACCAGGACAGCCACCAGTCCAAAATCCCAAGGCAAATCATCAATTGTTCTTGTTCAACTGAAGGGGTTTCTCACTCTTCAACAATGCTAATGAGAAGAAGCTGGAACTTTGATCATTAACCCTCAAGCCAGGAACCATGATTTTATCAACTGCTCTATCAACTGCTTGTAAATTAGATACTGAGGAGGACAATGAAGACTGGAAGGAACATGAATGCTTGAATGCTATAATGAAGCTCATGGGGATTCAACCTCAGCCAGTCACCCCTACCTGCAGCAGTTCCTTCTCCTGCTACTGTTGAGCAGTCCCAGTCAGACACCCCAGTCACTGTTACTAGCAACCATTGGTCTAATACAGGGTAAGCAATGATTTCTGTTATTAGAACTTTATCTTTACCTTGACTGCCATTGCCTCTACAGCATTCCTATGTGATGATCAATTGTCTCCACTCAACAGGAACCTTGATCTACAAGTAAATTGGGACAGGTACCTCAGCTGTTCTGTGGTCTCAGATTCTATACCTCAGGCCTACACTGCAAGTGCCACCAACTAAGAAAGATTGAATGATTAAACTTGGTTGATGGGAAAAATTGATGAAGTGAATGTACAAGACCACCAACATACTGCCATTCTCTTTGTAGTTGATCAAAAATGGGTTGATATTCTGATTCCATGCACATGCTCTTGAGATCACTGTAGAGTTTGAACAATGATATTGCTCATTTGGCAGGATTTGTGTAAGTGGAGGGATCTGTATTTTGTTGAATGTGTAATGGAATGACTGAAGTTGTAATCCACAACTGTATAGATTCTTTTTTTTTTTTTTTTGAACTCAAAAATTTATAAGGTGGTGCGTGTTAGCAGTCTATCCCCAGGCATAAAGCCCAGGCTAATGATACAGGTAAATCCACAAGATGTAACTAGAAAACATAACACCAAATTGAAATGAAGTTATCACAGTTGCACCCAGTCATTTCACATTTCCCCCCCTCAACCAAAGCCAACAGGGGTACCTAGTTATCCTACTCAAAGAATTCAGCAACAATGCCTAAAAGCTCTCCCACTCTTCTGCCTAGACTTTGCTGTCTTCTCAGAAATTGCATCAAAGAAGACCTCCACCCCAGAGCCACTATCCCAACTGAACTGTTGGGCCAGCCAGGGACAGTCAAAGCAGTGCCTCCAATATGGGCACTGTTTGTCAGATGCACTGTGCTTGCCTTTGCAGTTGAGACAGCACAGGGCATGAGGGTATGGAGCTCTCTCAGGGATTAGGTCCTGAGGTGGGGTGGCCTGGGGGTTACCTTAGCAGCAGGGCACATATAGGCGATGGCCAGCCTCAGTATGAGGACCAGCACAGTGGGGGCACTTGGGGGCCTGAGTATGGTAGGCATGAGTCAAATGTCCCCAGTACCAGCAATACTGGCATAGAGGGATGTCAGAGTGAGAGTGGGCCACATGCACAAAGCATGCAACTGGGCCAAACTGGAAGGAAGTGCCAATCAAGTGCTTAGCTATAGCACCAGACTGGGAGTCAAGAATGTCAAACCACATTGTGACAGTGTCAGCATGTTGTGAATTTCTCATGACACATGGGGTGTTGGCGAGGGTGAAGGAGGAGGCCATGTGGGACTTCCCCATGGTCTCTTTGATAAGGGCAGGAGTGACAGGAGTAACCCCATCACTCTGAAAGTAGGGAATGTCAACAACCTTCAAGAAAGATTGTGACCTAGGAAGGGCAGCCTCAACTGGCTCAGAGAGCAACAGGAGGCACTGGACAGCAGAGGAGATCAGGCCTATTTCATTCTGACTTGCAACATGAGATGTGAGGAGGGTAACACCCCCATAAGCGAATGTACAGAAGTCAACCCAAAGGTCGCTCTTACTAAGGGCTTGGTTGGCAGTGCCAACCAGGGCAGGGAAGGTGGAGGAATTGGGAAGTGAGGATACCTGAACCAAGATCTGATAACATGATGGACTAGCAATGGTCAACTTGATTTTGCACTTGGAGGCAGCAGGAGGGACCAAGGCCTGATGCATCGTGATGATGCAATCAGACAGAAGTTCAGGCATAGTCTTGGCCAAATTGACCAAGGCTGTGACATTGCATATGGTGTCAGCATAAGATCTCATGGGGCCAGAGGGGATCTTAGGACCAGAAGGGGCCAGGCACTTGGAGGACCAAGCAGGCCAAGGTGGAGGAGCAGGCTTGGACATCTGAGAATAAGTAGTAGCCTCAGAAGAAGGACTACACAGCTTGGAGGAAGGAACTGGGATCACTGACTCAGCAGATCCACAGGTTGGGACTGGAGTAGGAGCAACCTGGAGTAGCACCTCACACAAGGCCCTTCTTTTCCACATACTATCACTAGCGATATATTTGATTTTTGAGATACATTTTGCATGCTATGTCTGACAATCCCAGTGGTAGTCAGGCTGGCTTTTCACATCTCTCCTGGGCTGGAGACACTGGTTTTGACGAAGAGATTGCAACTGCCAGGGCTGGTGACACTCACATGTCCTCCCCTTCTATGCCCACTCATTCTGAGCCCAAATCCCCCACACCTTCCATGCCTAAGCCTGGGAAGCATGCTTGTCATAAGGCCTCTCAGGCAGGCCTCACTCCCCATGCACTGAGGATTGTCCCTCATGCTCCCATCCACACTCCAGAGGGTACTCTTACCCCTGCATCATATAAGGTTCCCACCAGCGCTGAGCTGGAGCTGGTGTTTACTCCTTCCCCTGCTCCTCGCCCTCAGTCTCGTCCTGGCCCTGGCTCTGGTGTTCCCTCTGGCAAGGACATTCCTTCTGCCGACAACTCCTGGAATGTTCTGGAAGCTCTCAATGATATCGCCAAGACACTTAACTCCTGGGGTGACCAGCCCTGGGCTGTTGAGGATGACAAGGCATGCATTGCTCTCAAGCTTGGATCATTCATGATGGGCTTTATCTCTAAGGGATGGCACCAGCTGCCCTTCCCCCCTTGTACTGCCCTGGTGGGCACTCCCCCTGATCTTCAGGGGATGCTCACTATGCTTGTCCCCCAGCCACCTCCAGGCCCCCAGACCCATGGGTCAGCTGAGTCAGCTGATCCAGCGCCTCTTCCCCCTCCTTCTTCTATGCATGCTCCTCCATCTGAGGGCACTGTCTGTCCCTCGGCTCCCCACCCTCAGGCTCCCCCTCCCAGGCCACCCAGGTCTCCAAAGCGTCCTGCCTCTACTTCAGCTCCTGCCCCCAAAAGGTCATATGCTGACACTGTTCATGACATCACTGCCTTGGTCAATCTGGCCAAGACAGTTCCAGATCTCCCATCTGATCACATTATTGCAATGCATCAGGCCTCTGTTCCTCCTCTCCCCTCTTGTAGGAAGATCAAATCGACTGTTGCTGGGCCCTCTCGGTGTCAGATCTTAGTCAAGTCTGAGGTGGTTGTTTCTGCCTCAGCTTTCCCATCCCTGGTTGGCATTGCTAATCATTCTTTTGCAAAGGTTGACCTTTGGGTTGACTCTTGCACTTCTGCATATGGGGGAGTCTCCCTCCTTACTTCCCAGGTGGTGACTGCTGAAGAGATTCAGCTAGTTGCTGCTGCCATTCATAAGCACCTAGGCTACCAGGTCTCTGCCTCCCTCCCCATGTCATGGTCTTATCTTAAGATTGTGGACATTCCTTACTTCCAGCCTGGTACTATGGATCCCATGGACTTGGACTACATGAAGGGCATCATGGCCAAGTCACACATGGCCCCCTCCTTCACTCTTGCCAACACTCCTCATGTCATGCATAACTCTGCACAGTCAGACTCGGCTACAGTCTGGTTTGACATCATTGACTCTCAATCGGGTGCTTCCACTAAGCACCTCATCAACTCCTCCTTCTAGTTTGGTCCAGCCTCCTGCCCTGTGCAGGTGGCCCAGTCTTATGCCAGGGTCCCTGTATGCCAATGTTGCTGGCATTGGGGGCACTCTACTCACTCCTGCCGTTCACAGGCCCCACATTGTCTGCAGTGCTCTGGTCCTCATTCTGAGGCTAATCATTGCCTTCTCGCTGGTTGTTGTTGGGGCAATCCCTCAGCTAACCCCCCTGTGCCAGCAACCATGGAGGGAGCCCCATGCCCTCACACTGCTCACTGTGTGAACTGTGGTGGGGATCACAGTGTGAGCAACTGAAAGTGCCCATACTGGCAGCACTGCTTCAACCAGGACTGGTTGGCTCGAAGGGCTAATTGGGACTGGCAGGGGCAGATGGTTGCTTCAGGTGCGACTTCCAAGAGGCAGGAGGACAAGTGTTGGGATAGGGCAGCATTCTGGCATCAGCGCACACACTGAGTGCCTTCTGATCATGGTCATGAGATCAAGTACCCATTGTTCGGCTTGTGGCTAGAGGGCAGGGAAATTGGACTCAAGTTTATACAGACATCTGCAGGGCTGGCTATGGTTTTGTTGTACATAGTGTAGCTTGATACTTTGTATTTATCATAGTTCCGGGCATCTATAACCTGGGAGCAGACTGCTATCAGGAAGTACTCTTGAAGGGAAGCATATGCCACCCTCCTGCAACAATATGGCAGACAGTGAGAGACACCATCTATGCAAGCCTCATCTGGTCACATTCCTCCTTCCAGGCTTTATCAGCCCAGTTAGCAAGAATGTGATTGAAAGAATCAACAGTATGACGCATAAATTGAGAATAAACATATATTTACTCAATTTTTGCAAATATACACTTAGTATTAAA
>KQ962470.1:61618-76629 GCA_001563735.1 Leucoagaricus sp. SymC.cos
CATTACTAAGAAACAGGTAGCTACTCAGCTACATGACTTACAGGAGTCTGACAACAAGTCAGAAAAGGATGAACTAACTAAAATAGTCCAAGTAAACCTTAGTACACTAAAGGACTGTGAGCTTGAGCAGAGAGAACTACAAGGAGTCGTGGATGGACCAGACAGAGTATAGGTTGCCCAGAATCCTGTTACTCAGTATTTGGAGACTCTCCCAGAAGGAGAAAGAGATAACTGAATATTTGTGGCTAAGGAAGCAGAGTCCCTTCAAGTTATTACAGCCAATATAAATGGATGTTGTAGCAAAGAAGCTTTACTCGATAATGGGTCACAAATTATATCGATGAGTAGAGAGGTAGCTATGTCAGCCCATATATCTTGGGACCCCAATGCTGCTGTTCTAATGCAGAGTGTGAGTAGCCATACAGAGAAAACCTGCAGCCTAGCTAAGGATGTACCATTCCATCTAGGAGGAATTGTAGTTTATCTGCAAGTCCATATCCTACCAAACCCTCTATATTGGATATTATTAGGATAACCCTTTGATGCGTTGACACAGAGTCAAGTACAGAATACCATGGATAGGGGTCAGACTCTGATTTTGACTGATTCCAATACTGGTAAACAAGCTGTAGTACCAACCTATCTGAAAGGACAGGCACCAAGAATAATGAAAAAAGCTCAGGTTAATAGGGAAAATTTTTGAATAGCCTCAATGAATTGACAGATAAACAAGGAGAGGTGGTTTTGATAATTGATCAAATAGGAAACCAGGAGCCAGTCATATCAGAGGTGTTATCCATAGCTTTCTCACACTTTACAAAAGATAAAATTAGGATGATCTATTTACAAAAGAGCTTACAAGGGGATAACAGAATAAGTGACTATGATAAGATAGTCTTTAGGAATTATCTGAGTCAGCTAGCTACCCTGCTTTCCCACCAATGTTTGGTAACAGCAGTTGAAGAGATTAAGTCTCGCAATCCTTTACAACAGTTGACAGGAAAGAAATACAAGCCAGTAGCTCTTAAAGTTCATCCTGTATTAGGAGAATTACCCCAAGAATTTAGGATCATTAGAAATATTACAGGAGATCCCCTGGCCAGAATGCCTGAAATGCCAGTCCATCCACCAGATTACACCCCTCAGGGAAGATATACCTTGGGACAAATGGAACTAATGGACCAAGCACATGATTCGAACTTCCTCTGGCCAGAGGAAAGGAAATTAATGCATCATCTAGTTAGTATGCAGAATGAGGCTTTCGCATGGGATGATTCTGAAAGGGGGAGATTCAAAGAAGAATTCTTCCCACCTATTGGAATCCCAATGGTACCTCTGTTATGGGTGCTTATTGGCAGGACCTCATTCCCAGAGGGCAATGAGCACCTATCTCTATAGGTCAGCAGTTCTTCGTCGTGAACAATACTTACGTTTTCCCATAGAGAAGCTGACTACACAAGTCCTATTCTGAAGGGACTGAGGGGAGATGCTCTCCAACCTTCTCCATACCCTTGCGAGTCGATATACCCAATATCATCTCGATACTCATCCGTTTTGGATCTGAAATGGGTGCGACCATCATTTCATCCTACTAAGGGATATGAGGCAGGAATAAGAATTTTTACTCACAAGAGAGAGTAACGTCTCGCTGAGAACGTTACATGCGAGGTTAACTTGTGGGTAGCTCCATAATGCAGGGGTTCTTCTTCTGACAGTAAGTCAATCAGTGAAGGCGTGAGAGACATCTCACTAAGGTAAAGCATCTTAGGAGTTATGTAGATGAGTAACTGAAGAGGATGGAAGCTAAGCTTCCATGAGAGCACCTCTTCGCTATATATACATTCTATCTAGATACATACAGATTCTTTTTCCTACTATATGAAGCGATAGAAGTCTACATAGTGAAGTTCCTCGTACATAAGGCATAGACAAAGTCAATGCATAAACTATACTACAAGTTCATAGTCCAATAATCAGAAAGAGAGAGTAAACATTCAAAGGAGGGAAGGGAGTAATGGGAAGGAGAAGCACATACAGGATCATAATCTAATAATACATTCGCTAATTAGACGTTGAAGTTGAGAAGTCCAAAGTTTATGTCTACTAGGGTAATAGATCATAAAACTATAAAAGTCAATCAGAAGAAGTTGTAACTAATAATACATTCACTGATGATGACTCGGGAATTAAGAAGGCTGATCATCAGGGTAATGAAATGGAAGACATCATAGGGGTGAGATAATAGAAGCGTATGCATCAGTCATAGTTCCTAGATAGGTTCTGGAGAGGTAGTGTAGCAGGATCAGTCATATCCCGTCATGTCGGTCTTCAGGGAGACACTTTGGCTATGTGTGATGCTTCACACTGATTCGCTGGTGTCGGTGGAGTAATCCATGGAATCCTTGGTAGGAAGAGGAGGGGAAATAGGTCTAGGCAGAGATGTAGACATGTCTGCATATGATAGGGTCAGTAATAATGGTGGAGTGGCTAAATCATTCTTCATCACGTCGAGAGCAATTTGGATCCTCGGAGTCATGAGTCCACTCTGGTAACTTCCCGTAATGAGCTGTTGTACAAGGACTTGCATAAGTACTTGTCCTTGGAAGTCCATGTAAGGATGACGCCATAAGGTCAGTGTGTCGTCAATAATTTTCCAACTGTTTGTGACTATGTCAGGTGATTGATTCTTGAGCATACAAATGATTTTCCCATTCAGGATATAATGTCTGAAGGGAGGGTTGTTGTAAGCATCTAGAAGGATAGGATCGAGATAGGGCTTCTCTGGTAATTCTTCTGGGAGGAGAGTCAGAATCCTCAATATCTCGTCATCTTCTCCAGTAGTTCCCTGAACGTTCCAGCAATAGAAATTTGAATAAGCCATTGAGTTATCGATGAGTTCTTGAGCCATTACAACCTCATATCCCATGGGTTGAAAGAAATCGACCTGTACCTCCTGCAATTTATGATGAAGTATGTATGATCATTAAGCAAAAGATCGCTGCTGGGGTATATAAACCCTCCAATTCATCATATAGATCTAGATGGTTTACAGTTCTCAAAAAAGATGGGAAAAGTTTATAAATAGTACATAGTCTAGAACCTCTCAACAGAGTGACTATAGCACACTCAGGATTGCCACCAGCAACTGAGGAGCTAGCTATGCATTTTGCTGGAAGAGTCTGTAATGGTATTCTAGATTTATACATTGGGTATGATGAGCATCTCCTGTCTGAAAAATCCAGGGACCTCACAATATTCCAGATACCCTTTAGTACATCAAGGTTAGTCACCTTACCAATGGGTTGGACAAATTCAGTACCAATCTTTCACGATGATGTAACCAAGATCTTGAAAGAAGAGACACCAGAATATACAATGCCTTATATAGATGACATACCCCTGAGAAGACCTCCAACCTGATATGAGTTACCAGATAGTAGCTATAAAACCTTGGAAGAAAACCCAGGAATTTGTCGTTTTGTTTTCAAACATATGAACAATGTAAACTATGTGTTACAACATATGAAATATGCTGGAGGGACATTTTCTGGACTTAAGATGATGATTTGTGCAGATAAGATTACCATTGTTGGTTTTGACTGTTCTTACAGAGGACGACTGCCAACAACAGATGCAATAGGAGTTATCCTGAGATGGGGGCCTTGTAAGGACTTCATGGATATTAGGGCATTTTTAGGAACAGCAGTCCAGTGCAGAAATCATGTACCTGAGTTTGTGAAGCTAGCTATATAATGTACTTAAGAAGGGCGTGGAATTTAAATGGGGTCTGGAGCAATAAGAAGCTCAGGACAGGATTAAGAAGATAATTAAACATTGTTTCCCCATTAGAAGGCCACAGTTCCTGAGTCCTCAACCATTAATAGTTTCAGTTGATAGCTCATAGAGAGCAGTTGGTTACTATGTTTGGCAAGGGGACTCTAATGATCCAAAGGTTATTAATTATGTGAAGTTCAACTCTATTCTTATGGATGAACATCAACAGCATTATTCTCAACCAAAGCAAGAGCTATGTGGCTTGAAAATGTTGTTAGACAAAGAAAGGTATCTACTCTGGGGATGTAGGAACTTAGTAATTGAAACAGATGCTAAGTACTTATTCGGAATGCTCAATAATCCAGGAAAGTTGCCAAATGCAATGATAAATTGCTGGGTTTCTGAGATTCGAAATTTCCAGTTTACCTTGGTGCACAAGAAAGGAAAAACCTTTGGCCCAGATGGACTTTCCAGACAAAGGTACTACCCAGGAGATAAGACCACTAGGAACTTTGATGATGGAACTGATGATGAAGGGGAAGAATTTGAATTGGAAAAAGCTACCCCTGAGACTTCAGATCCATTACCCTTAGACAAGTTCTAGGATGACATCAATACCAGAATAGGTTTCATGAATGAGGTAGCATAAGGGATTGAAGATTTCACATGGGAACTTAGTTGGGCTAAGAGAGAGAGGACTACTGAGGAGTTAGCTCAGAAGAAACTAGCTAGCGAGCCAGGGTGTTCAAAGGCCCTGAATTCATTTTTAAATGAAAGTCTAGGAGAAAGGATACTCCCAGCCATAAATAAGTTTGATCCATCGGATCCTGCTTATGAATACAATGAAGAAATAAGATCACCCATAGCAAAGAAGCAAGATGAGCAACTACCAAAAATAAAGGATTGGTTGTCCTGGCAAGGAAACTACTCTGCTACTGAGCTACAGGACCCAGAAATGTTGAAACTCTCTAGGACCACATCCCACTTCTATTTAGATGAAAAAGGCCAGTTATATTGGAGAAATGGAAACATGCCCCAAATAGTGGTGGACAAGGCTCATGGTTATATAGGAGAAGTGGAAACATGCCCCAAATAGTGGTTGACAAGGCTCATTGCATTTATATGATGACTGGAGCTCATGATTGCCTAGGCCATCAAGGGATATATGTGACAGCTAAACTAGTTACCCAGTGATTTTGGTGGCCAGACATCGAAAAGGATATTGCTTGGTTTGTCAGGAGTTGCCATATATGTCAAGTCTGGCAAAAAGTAGTACTTGAGCTACCACCAGTAGTCACCCATATGCTGTCAATATTCCAGGTTCTTCATGCAGATACTATGCATATAGCACCAGCTTCCAATGGTTGTAGCTACTTAGTTTATGGCTAATGCATATTATCATCTTGGATGGAGTCACATGCCCTTAGAAAAGAAAATGTGAGACCAATAGGACAGTGGTTATTCAAGGACATCATATGTAGATGGGGTGGTCTAGTCAAAATAGTAACTGACAATGGTGCACCATTCAAGAAAGCTGTAAAATGGCTCAAGGAAAAATATGGTATTAAGGGAGTAACAATCTCTCCATATAATTCTAAGGCCAATGGCATTATTGAACGGCCTCACTGGGACATTTGCCAGATGTTGTATAAAGCAACAAATGGGGATGTAAAGAAATGGTATTGGTTCCTACATCATGTTATGTGGGCTGATCATATCACAATCAGAAAAGGTACAGGGTGCTTCCCTTATTTTATAATAACTGGTATGCACCCTATCTTACCTCTGGATATTCAGGAAGTGACTTGGCTAGTGAATTACCCAGGAAAGATGATGTCTACTGAAGATCTTATAGGCCTGAGAGCTACAGCTTTGGCCAAACATGTTAAACATGTTGAAGTAATACACTTGAGAGCAAATAGGGAAAAGTTAGCACAAGCTGCTAAAATAGAACAGGAAAATACATCAAAGATTAAGGATTGGGATTTTAAACTGGGAAGCTTAGTTTTGGTTAGGAATTCAGCTATTGAAGCATCAGCCAATTGAAAAATGAAGCAAAGATATTTAGGGCCCATGGTTGTTATTACTAGAGGCAAAGGGGGAGCCTATATCTTAGCCAAAATGGACAGATCAGTCTGGCAAAATAAAGTTGCTGCCTTCAGAGTCATGCCCTACCTAGCTAGGAAGTCCATCCCATTACCCATGTCAGTAACTGATGTCTTAGATGTATCAAATGAAACACTTAAAGAACTCAAGGAAAGTAAGGAGAAGCATTGGATGCTCGAGGATGAGTGGTCAGATAATAAAGATGACTTATCAGGGCCTAAGGAAATTTCACAGAGCATGGATGGATCTATTTCTTGCCAGTAAAAAACTCTGGTAGAGAAAACCGGATACAACTTGACAAAGTACTACTCTATGAGACCACATAGCTGGGATGATACCTAGTTGGGTTTCAAGGGGGAAGGACAAAGCAAGTGTACTAAGTCCTGTTGTTCAGTGAATAATGCATGATAGCAGTGGCCCAGAGCTTCCATCTTAAACACACACTCCAAAAGAGCATGGTCAATGGCTAGCAAGTGAGCCTGCTATGCCAAGGAATCACAGGCACCAGCATGGTGAACAAAGAACTTAAAACTAGTGCCATGATGAGCTCGAATATCAGCAAAATAGTGATCTGAGCATAAGTTAGCAAGGTAGAAACCTAGCTGACATTTATGAATCATGAACCTGGAAGGGAAGGAAATAAGAAACCCTCAAGGCTATCAGCACCACTGGAAGCGGATAGGACCTGTATAGCGTGGAGGTATTCTCTGCTCTGAGTGTCCATGCCAGGAACATGATGATATGCCAGATATACCATCTCAGGGCAAGCAGTTGAAGGAGTTGTGTCCTAGGAAAACAAATTTGTAAGAAATTCATAAAATAAATAGGAATTGGAATACAAGCACTTACCTGAGCTTGACCCTTCTTGGAGAATGGCAACACAATGATGGGCTTCTCTGAAGTGATGGCATTTAAGTCAGCATTAAGTATAGCTATAGAAGTATTCAAGGCATCTGCAACAGCTGTAGGACTGCCTTCATTGTCAACATGCATCTAAGGGGGAAATCAATGACTACTTGGCCAAGGAAGAAGTGAAAGAAACATACCTGCTTATCACCGGAGTCTTCCACAGTCGCTGGGGACTTAGGTTGCTTCTTCTTCTTGGGCTGTAGAAAATTAAGAGACAATTCATGAACTATTAGGAAAATAGGGAACATACCCTTTTAGGAGTCTCGCTTGGAGCAGGACACTTAGCAGGAACCATCTTGGGACCAGCAGTGGATGCTGTGTTGTCAGGTTTGACCTCACCAGGAGTAGAACCAGTCCCAACATCAAAGCATAGCTTCTGAATCAGAGCACAAAACTTGTTGAGGGCATCGTAATAGCCAGGTGTCTTGAAACTTGAAACTAACTGTTGGGCATAATGAATATAACCCTGGATATGGAATGCATGTTGAATATATTCAGTATCTTTTTCTAGGCCAGTTTCAATGGAGGTACACTTGACAAAAGCAGACTGCATAAATTTATAAAACATCAGCTTTATGTTAATAGACAAGAGAAGTGAGTAATGTACTGCCTTGGTGTCAAGCTGACTGATCGCATAAACAAGAATACCATTGATAATAATATTCTGTTTGTGTTGGGTGACAACACCATGAGCGGACTTAGTGAGCATGTCAAGTTCATGATAATAAGAGTTGTTGGGAGCAGCATTCTGAGACATGATAAGAATAAAGGAATATAGGAGAAGAGCAAATATTCAAAGGAGTGAAAATCTGATGAAATTACTCACTCTGACAAGAGGTCATTATATATTCAAAGGGCAGCAAGGTAACTAATTAGTTATCAAGTAAGTGGAATGAAAAATTAACATTGATTACCAGATCAGAGTCTTTGTGATTGGACCTGGGCCCTGGATATGGAATTGTCATTAAATTTCCTAGGACCCTTAATATTTTCAGGTCAGCTCTGCTAAGTCTGACAGATCAAATATAGATCCTCTAAAAGCAATGTATTGACAATCTTATCGATGTCAGCACTTTGCTGACTTTGGTAAGAGGGAGAAAAGAAGCACAAGAAGACTTATGGCTTTACCAAAGTCAGGCTCAGTGACAGAAGACTTAGAATTTTTCCTGATTTCAAACTTATCACACACTGGTAAAACAGAGATCAAGAAATATTGTCATTAGGAATAGCGTGTATAATAAGATGCATATGTACAGAAAAATCAAAATGCACATCTAAGATGCCGATGAAGTCCTCCAGAGCTACCTAGTCTCCCTCCCCTAAATGATACAATGTCCAAGAAAAAAACAAATGAAAATGAAAACATGATAAAAGTGGTCCATGTATCAAGAAAGGAAAATCAGGAAAGCCTACTCACTGGCAGAACCCTCAGAGGTCTCCTCAGACTTCTCTAGCTCATCCACCTCTTCTTCCTCTTCAGATGGAGGCAGCAAAGGTGTCTTGGCTTTGGCCTTGCTCTTTGAAGCCTTCAATGAACCCAAAGCACCAGTATAGAGACAAGAAGTGAGTGTGGGAATGGTTTGAGAAGGGGGCCCAGGCAAGCCAAAGTTCTTAGCATTATCAGAAGCCTGGTTTAGGAGAGTGATCACCTATGAGTGAGACTTGTAAGCAGCCTTGAGATGCTGAATGAGATTATTGGTCGCTTTGGATGCTAATAGGCTACTAGTGGCAGTCTCCAGCCCTTGGATAAAAATATCTGGGTTGGTCAGAAGACTGGTTTTGATAAGGAACTGGGAGTTGTTGGCCTCAAGCATACAGTAAATATTGTAGAGGAGGTTCATGAGCTGAAGACAGTATTGCTTGACTGAGTAGGAAAGACTTTGTTGCATGAACTGAATTTGGGCATGAGCCACAGCGAGAGTTTGAAGACGATGAGTGAAATCTATAGAAAACAAAAATAAAGAATAATAAGAAAAATATTTAGCTAAACACATAGCCACTTATCTGGAAAACCTCCAATGGCAACACAATAGAGTTTGGCATTGTGGGTAAAAAGTGTCATGTTGGGAGTAGTAAAAGTGCACCTTCTGTGACTCTCAGAGGCACACTCAGCACAAGACTGTCTAGGGAGGTATCAAGTACATTCACAGCTAACATTGATACACCAGAGGCACTTGGTGCTCTGTTCCAGCTAAATAAATAGGAAATATGAATTAAAATAGGAAAAATATATGAAAAAGACTTACTTACCTTGCAGACATCAGGGAGGATGAACAACTCCTTCAAGACATCCAACGTGACTGGAGAATTGGTGCCTACATGCACATTGATTTTATAGATAGACTTAGTGGCTAACATGAATAAATAATCAGTTAGCTAAGAATTAACAGAGAAATACAAAAGAAAATAAAACCTACAATTTACCCAGATAGTCGTACTTCAAATCTTATGAGGGACCTTCTTGCAACTATCCTTGGTCAACAGAGGAATTTTGATGGAAGCTGGAGGTGAAGCAGCAGACTTGTCAGTAGAGTAGTCTTTAACAAGTGTCTTTGATGACAAGGCCTTTGAAGCCTTCATAGTTTTTGCAGAAATATTCTTAGAAGCTTTAGAAGGAGTAAAGGCAGACCTCAAGACATGAGGTGGCTCAGGCACCCTGACAGGAGTTGGAGGGGTCTTCGAGATCTTCTTCTTCCTCAAGGATTTCTGAGACTTTGACTTGTTTATAGTTGAGGGCTTGGTGGTGATTTCAATAATAGGAACAGGAGGAATGGCTAGAGCTTTAGCAGAAGCAGCAGAGGTTTAAGCTTGCTTCAACAGGGGCTCCTCCTCACTCTGCTCTGATTCAGCCTGAACAGTGAAATAATTAAGGAAAATAAAGACACTTATGGCATTTACAAGGAAATGAAGGGGCTGAGGCTTGACCCCACCTAATTGGTGTAGGAGTACCTTCTTGAGCTGGGAGTTGAGGTGCAGCTATCAAAGATAAGAGGATAGATGTCAGTAAAAGGAAGAAACAATGAGACAAAGAAATAATAGTATGACATACAAAGAGCAGGTGCACTCGATATGGTCTTCTTCTTCTTCTTTGCAGGCTTCAGAGTCAAGGGCTTCTCTATACTCAAGGACAACTATGAGCTGGACTCACTCGACTCTTCTGGGATATCCATCTCCTTAGTGCAAGAATAAGAACTTGCTAAAGTAGAAAGTCAACATCACAGAAAAAAACAAAAGAAATAAAAAGAAGAAAAGACTTATAGGCTATAGCTGTAATAGAAAGCAGCAGTTGGGAAACAGAAATAGGGGAACAATGGTTGGGGACTTAGGTGAAAAAGCTAATAAGTCTGCTCTTAAATACCTGACCCCTACCGAATGTTCTCAGGTGACCAAAGAGCAATGGCACCAAAGGAACATAAATCGAAGCTTGATTATGGCAGTAGGCACAATATATGATTGGCAGAATCTGCTTCATGAGAATGCCAAAGCTTGACAAGGAAGTGGGCTGCCTATTTCAACTATTTACACTCACAATCATGAGTCAGGAAAGCTAAAAAGTAATAGGAATAGGATGCATGATTTACTAGAGATTCACAGAAGTATGCCACATATGGGAACTGCAATCAAAAGTAAACTTTGTGCAAGGCCAACTATCAAGGACTACAGGCCATGAGGCCTTGGTGGCTCAGAAAACATCAAAAGAGTTCTAGAGCATACCCACCAAAAGGCTGGGGACAGCCAAAGTTGGATAAGGGGGAGATATGATGCATAAATCGAGAATAAACATATATTTACTCGATTTTCATGAATATACACTTAGTATTAAAACAAAGAACTAATGCTAAGTCCCTAAGGAACTACCAAGAGACTACTATAACAGTATAGCTATAAAGCTACAATACGAGAGGTACTAGGTCAACCAGCATGGCAGATAAGACTGGCCACCTAGTACAGCTGCCCACTACCATGTACCAAGCAGGGATTCAAACCCTTGACCTTGCAACATCACCATCACCATAGAACCATTTTAGGAAGTTATAGGAGTTCTGTACTGAGGACAGGTCCGACTGAGCTAAAGATAGCTAAAGGAAGGGTCTCAACCAGATCAGAAGGTCCAAAATACAAAGTACTGCATCCAAGGAAATTACCATCCTATCTGTATGATCTAGCTATGGGGAGTGCATCAGCCAAGCTACTGCTTGATAAGAAACTATATTGAAGGCAGTGCAATACTACAAAGCTGACTGAGCACTCCACAGGAAAATCATGAATAAAGGAATATTCAAGCTTATGAAAAAGGAAATTATCTGTAGCTTCCTAACTACACTTATGAGCACTTAGGAAAACTTCTTATCTGTCTGGCTTGCCCATTCAGCAATGCACAATAGAGACTACCTATACCATTTTCTGATTATCTGTTTGTCATATTTGTACTCTAATAGGTATTTGTAATACTGGAAGTCTTCTGAGTACTTTCCTTTTCTGTATCTATGAAAACAATATAAAAGAAGCCCTGTAGCGAAGGGAAGGCAAGGGAATCTGTGCCTCCGAGTGCTATAGGGTTGTGACGTCCACAATCTAGCATTTTTGAGTGATATAAACGATTACCTTCGGTTCACAGAAACCAACCTAGAGTGCAGAAAGATATCTGCTAGGAAATTAAGAAACTTTAGGAGAATTCTATAACTCAACCAGTGTGTCATAAGGAACACTATGAAGCACCAGGACTAAGTAGCTAGTAAAAGAATCAATTGTACCAGCACCCATCATGTGACTGCATAGGTGATTCAAGGTCTAGTTGACCAAATCAGGCAGAGTTATTAGGAAATTCAGGAGTAGATTAGTTTTTCTAGTTAGGCATTATCTTAAGTTGTCAGTTGCAACTTAGACAAGTTTTCGAAGCATTTGCGAATAGTAGAATCATCAGTCAGAGGTATTTTGAGTTTGTATTGAATTTCTGAGTTTATCACAAGTTTTAGAGTCATATATTCTCAAAAAACCTTACACCTTTCTATATCTGTTTACTTCCTCCCTCAAACTCATTTGAGGTTAGTATTAGCTACCCAGCTGGTACACTTGTTATTGTTATATACCTTCAATACCCTCTTCAACAGTGTCTAAGAGACCACCAGAGTTCTTGTAGGTAGATTCCACAAACCTCTCAGAAACAGACCAAGGGACAGCAGGAGTAGAAGTGGCAGAGGGAGCCAGCTGGAAGGGGTCAGCAGAAATGCTGAGGGAGGAGCCCAGGTGGGACGCAGTAGGCACTGGGTGCGGGGGAGGGGATGCAAGCTCAGCAGCTGTGCTTGACCTCTTCTTCTTGCCTTTCAATCTTTTGGGAGTAGATGTAATGGGGTCTGATGGGCCCAAAGAGAGACTAGAGTGGTGAGAGGTGGAGAGGAATGCTATCTCAGCATTGCCATCACTGGAGGTGGAGAGGTCCTCAGTGTCAGACTGCTCTGACCTGCTCTCTTCAACTTCCTCATCCCAAGGAGCATTAGATAGGCCACATATGTAGCAAGATTTATCACTCATAGCTGTAGAGAACATGACCAAAATCAAAGATGATGGTGGTATAAGGGAAAGAAGGGATGGCAATTATATGGATTCAATGGCCTCAGTGACTATATAGCTTTTGGATACCCATCAATGTTCTACGACGAGCATTTGAGCCATCCATTCTCTGTCTCACACCCCTTCTCCATCTCTATTCTCCATCTCCCACCCCTTCATCTCTTCATATTCAATGTAGTTCCAATGTTGAGCTGAATTGCCATTGCTATCATTTGAAACAGTTGCCTGTCTCAAGAAGTAAATATGACATTACAAGCTCACTATGTCTAGATTAGATACAACTGTAGCATACACATTAGCAGGAAATGCTGTATATTCTATGATAAGAAATTCTATATCTAATGTCAATCAAACCAACTATGACAATGAATGACAGTCAAGAGTTCCACCTATATACTACCAAATCAGCTTTCTACTCTTGACATCTCACAACTATCTCACATGTTCATCCAGGAATTTCTTTGAATGGCTCTCAAGCTTTCTGAGAGTATGCCATAAGTCTCCAAAACCTCGAACCTTATTGTGCCACTTGATCAAATTTATTGGAATGGTGAACTTGTCTACATGGGCAGGGTTCAAAGCTGTCTTGGTTGCCATTTGCCAGAGTGACTCTGCATAGTTTGTCCACTATCCCATGTCTAGCCCTTGTCTCTCAAAGACAGAGATGAGAGGGTAGTAGGACAGTTTTGAGGTTTGTTCCCCTTGACCTACAGGAGCCTGAGTTTGTCAAGAAATTTGGCTGTATGGTCAATCAGTTTGTGTGTGATCGGATGTAGGCTTAATTCCTGCCAGTTGTGTGCTTATCGATATTGTGCAGTTCTGGATTCAAACCTGGCTTAGGTTGGGTGTACCAGTGCATGAAGTGTGATTGCTTAGCAATAATCCAGGTGACACCAAAGTGAAGGGGCATAGTCTGGATGGGGCCTGGGTGGTTCTGGTTTGATGTAGTTGCTAGCACCCTCTAGGGTTTAAGCCAGCTTCTGGTACCTACCAGAGAGGGTCCTTGAAGGATAACCTGACTTGTCAGCTGCACCTTGCGCCATGCACTAACAGTCACACTGTAATGGTGTGGTATATGTGTGTGCTCTGTCCAAGTCTGATATACTGGCTGACAGTGGGATGCCCCCTTGGTAAAGGGGCTTAATTGGAGACATATCACTGGCCTTACCCAAAATAGAACATGATAAATGAGGGAATTGGGGTAAAAACAATCTGACCCATGTGAGACCATATGCTTTGGAACAGGACACCCTCCACCTGTTTGGATCCAGTACATCCAGTTGAACTCCATAGTTTGGGTCATTTGTAGGCATAACCCAATCTCTGGATCAAGGAAACTGGTCTAAGAACTGGTCAATGTGCCATGCCATGTGCCTCTGGTAATATCTTGGGATCAATCTGGTAGCAGTGCCTGTGAGGCATAGAGCCCAGACAGTTATAACCATGGTAATCAGGCCTATAAGGGCATAATAAACTGGCTGCTGGATAACAGGAAGAAGTAGTGCCTGGACCATAGCCATGTGACTGGAGAACACCACATGGGCTCGAGAGGACTAAATCCTATGCTGGTCAGTCTGGTACAGTTAAAATAATCAGGTTCTGGCTTAAGTTGATTCCATGTCACACAAATGTGTAAGGGTTTCCTGCAAGGGGCCCCTTAGATGGGCAAGATTTGCATTTTGAATGCCTACATCACTTACAGTGGTATCACGCTTGCCACCGCTTCTGTCCCCAGTGACAATGACCTCAAGGTTATCTCCTCCTTTATCTCTGCCAATACAAAAGTCAAGATCACCGCTTCTCTTCCCTGATTACAATCTTATCTTAAAATCATAGATGTACCTTTTCCCATCACATCCAATGATGTCATTAATGTGCTTGCTTCTAGCAAGCATGTTTTTGACACTGCTGCAAGACCTCATGTCATGCACAACTCTCGCCACTCAGATACTGCTACTGTCTGGTTTGAAATCTGGGATTCTCAGTCTGGTGCTGCAGCTTGTAAGCTAAAGGCCCAATTTGTCAATATCAGTAACTCTTGATGCCTTATCCAACTTGCAAAAGTGAAACCTGGAACACCTCAATGTCAACGATATTAGCACTGGAGTCATTCTACTAATACTTGTAAGACACAAGCCATCAAGTGTCCTCACTGCTCTGGTCCTCATTCTGAGCAGTATCATTGAGTGTATGCTGGTTGCTGCAAGGGCAATGTGAAAGCCACTCCACCTATCCCTCTTACCAAAGATGGGGCTCCCTGTCCTCACATCCCTTTCTACATTAATTGCAAAGATAAGCACACATCTAATGACCATTGCTGTGAGTTTTGGTATCATTGATTTGATGCTGGCTGGTTTTCTTGCAACCTTTATTAGGCACATATGCTCATCGACTATGGATTAGCATTTAATACCCAAGTCTGGGGGCTTTAACTCACCATGCTGCATATATCAATTTTACTAACATTTTACTATATATTTATTTTG
Source organism: Leucoagaricus sp. SymC.cos (assembly GCA_001563735.1). NCBI lineage: Eukaryota > Fungi > Basidiomycota > Agaricomycetes > Agaricales > Agaricaceae > Leucoagaricus > Leucoagaricus sp. SymC.cos. The sequence goes on from KQ962470.1 coordinate 76,465, forward strand.
CTTTGCTGTAGCTATATCTGTAAGATTGTGGGGGGTGCTTTAATTAGTAGTTACATCACTGTTGTGGTAGCAGTAGGCATGCAGACTGTGATCAAGCACTGTATTATAAATTTTTGATTTAAAAAAAAAAAAAAAAAAAGAGTTTGTCAAAAAAAAATATATAAA
>KQ962470.1:80136-93897 GCA_001563735.1 Leucoagaricus sp. SymC.cos
GGACCACACAGGACCAGTAAGGCATGATACTTAAGCACACTCAAACTGATCGACCACATGGCCAACTCAGTGAGCATTATTAATGCTTATACATTGGTTCTTGAGCTTTTTGGCTGAAGCACCAGATTGAGAGTCCCAAACATCAAACTATATGGTAGCAGTGTCTGAGGGTTGCAAGTTATGCATGATGTGCAGTTTAGCAGCAAGGTCAATGTCGAGCCCAGAATTATTGAGGGCAGGCGTGATTTGATTGGGTGTGACTGGGAATGGAATGTTGATGATCTTTAGAAAAGATCAAGAGTGTGGAAGAGATGCTGTGAGTGTGACCTTGGCACCAGAAGAAATGAAATCAGCAATAATTTTGAGCTCATTGGCTGATAGAACTGTAGTAGTGGAGAGCAAAATGCCCCCATATGCAATACAAGCAGTCAGAATCCTAAGAGAGGATTTCTTGGCCTTGAGATTGTTGTTTGACTGCAATACAAGCTTGAAAAAATTGATATCTCCAGGATTGGAGAAGGGGATAAGAATTTGGTGGTGAGAGGGGCTAAGAGTGGTGGAGGCAGGCTTGTGTCTAGATGTGACAGGCATATTGTGAGCAGCATGATGCATAGCAGTGATACTATTGGTGGAGAGAGCAGAGAAGGCCTTAGCAAGTTCAACTAAGCCTATGTCATTACAGATAGGAGCAGGGGCCTAGGCCAAAGGTCTGGGCTTGGGTTTGGATTTTGCAACATCAGCGAAAGAAGTCTGAGGCTTTTTCGCTGCTGGCACAGCTGCCTTGGGTTGAGGGTTTGAAACTGGCTTCTTAATAACCAGTTACAGGGTTTTAGCTACAGGAGGCATAGGCATGTCCTGAGCAGGGGAAGAAGGAGGAGGAGGGGGGAGGAAGCCATCTATAGTATGTCAAATAATGTCAGCAGATTTTGCCCCCTTCACCTCTTCTTCCCCCCTTTGTCCCAAAGAATTCTGGAGATATCTAGGATTCTTTTTCAATCATCAACTGCTCTTCAACAAACATGTCTACTACTGGTCCACTAAGGCCTTATCCTCTGTCCGCACCATGAAAATGCTTGGCAACTCAATGCATGTACTTCTTTCTCATCAAAAACAACTGCTTTATTGCTCATGTGTTGTTCCATTAGCCACTTATGGATTTCATATGTGGTACTACTCTGGTGCTTGAATCAATTCCAAACTTCAAGCGCTTTGACATATGTAAAGAAATGCCACCTTATGGATCACTGGTGCTTTTTGCACATCCTCCACTGGTGGAGTTGAATGCATTGCAGACCTTGTCCCCATTTATCTTCACCTCAAAAAACTTGCCAAACAGTCAAGTCTTCGATATGCTATACTTGACCATTCTTACCTTATTCACACCATCTTGAGTGCTTCTAACACTAAAGGTGCTCTTCCTCATCCTAGGTCAATTGACCTTATGTCTGATAAAGAAAGATTGGCAGTGGAGGGGTTGGCAATGGAGGCCAATGTGATGCTGCTCAACAATACAGAAGTCTTTTGGCCTCTTGATATGGATAATTATCCTAGTTCTCATATTTTAGATACTTTTTCTAATTATTTTTCCTTTTTTGATTTTGACAGGTCAAATCTTAAAGTGCTCAGTGCACACTCTCACTGCCTTGATGCAGAACTTACTCACTGTCATTCTCTTTCTGATACTGCTGTCATCATCGTTGATGGCAGTGTCCCCAACAATTGCAACATGCAAGCTAATGCATGTTATCAAATATGGTCCAATGGGACCTTACTTCATTCCCTCGCTATTCCTAATGGACAATGTACTGTCCCTGAAGCCAAGCTCACTGCACAATGTTTTGCACTATACAAGGTCCTCACCATCTTCAACATCAATCACATTGTATTCCTTACTGATCACATTATGTCATTATGGGCTCTTCTAGACCTCTCTATTTATCCTGGCCAATATCACTCACTGGCTGCAGCAAAAGCTCTATGCCCATGGCTAGGCCAATCCAGATCTCAGTCTATTGACTTCTGGTACATCCCATCTAAGAGTGCTTAATATGATTGTAATGCTCCTGATAGCTGCCCTGAACTTTCATGTTGTATGCTACAACAAGTCCACTTTATGTCTAAATTGAATTATCACCATGCTGGGTTGCACCATAGCATCTCCATGGTGTTCCTTCAAAAGAAAATTACTGACTCTTGCCTCAAAGCATGGCAGGACATGTTTCTCAACAGTGCCCAATACCATAGCTGCTCATTCCTCATGCTGCATAGCAAATACTTCAAGGGTGGTCCTATTCTACCTCAATATCACAATGGCAGTTCCTGGCTTAGGGAACTTTGTTCTTCTTATTCCATTGATAGTGATGACTCTAGTCACATTGTTACCTCTTTCAACATTATCACTTGAGCTATACGTGCCATCACTAACCATGCTCCTATCAGTACCTATAAGAGTTGCTTCTTCCCCCGAGAAGCTACTAACTGTCATTGTGGCTTCTTCATTGAATCACACAAACATATCATCATTGGATGTTCTCTTTATTTCAGAGAAGATGTCCCTATCAACACACTAAGTCAATTCATTGACTTTCTTTTATATAATCCTTGAGTGTTTACTTTCAACTCTGATGCTCCTATTTTCTCCCTCCCCTCTATACCTATTCATCGATGTGCTGGGTTGTGCCTTAGCATCTCTGTGTCTCTACTTCCTAATCTGCATCCTAGTTAAATAATTGTATTATACTAGTAAGCTCTTTCTGGTTTGACTTTAGTCTTATCTCTCACCATCTCTCTTAGACATTCTCTTTTGTACATCTTATATGTCGTCTTTTTTCTCTCTGATAGTAGCACTGTTTCTCCTATGTCTCTAGTGCTTTCAGTCTTATGGTCTGTGACTGTTTCCTCTTTCTTGTTTTGTTTATTTGTTAGTTAGTTTTATTTCTAGCTTTGTACTTGTACATAGTTAGACATGGACTGCAATTAAGCACCGCATAATAAATTTTTGATTTAAAAAAAATAATAATAATAATGTCAGCAAATATATACTCCTTGGAGGAATCACCATCGATAATGAGTTTGCAAGCTTTCTAAGTGGAAGGCAGATAAGGAAATGCATCAACCAATGGGGCTATGATGCAAGTGAGTCAAATGGTAATTTCATCGCTTTCAGGAAGTTTGGCAAAGAATTCAGGTGCATTTTCAGTATAAAAAGCCTGCTATGTGCCTTCTTTTTTTTTTTTTTTTAAACTCAAAAATTTATAAGGTGGTATGTGTTAGCAGTCTGCCCCCAGGCTACTGGTACAAAGTAATCCATGAGATATGACTAGAAAACATAACACAGTATTGAAATGAGTCCATCGTGATCACACCTGGTCATTCCACATTTTCTCCTCTCAACCAAAGCCAATGGGAGTACCTAGTTATCCTACTCAAAGAATTCAGTGATGATACCTAAAAGCTCTCCCACTCTTCTGCCTAGACTTCACTGTCTTCTCAGAAATTGCATCAAAGAAGACCTCTGCCCCAGAGCCACCATCCCAACTGAACCATTGGACTAGCCAGAGGTAGTTAAAGCAGTGCCTCCAATACAGGCACTGTTTGGTGGACACACTGTGCTCACCTTTACAGTTGAGACAGTATAGAACATGAGGGTATGGAGCTCCCTTGGAGGTTGGGTCCTGGAGTGGGGTGGCCTTGGGGTTACCTCAGCAACAGGGCATATGGAGATGGTGGCTGGCCTCAGTGTGAGGACCAGCACAGCAGGGGCACTTGGGGGCCTGGGCATGGCAGACATGAGTCGAATGTTCCCAGTGCTAGCAACACTGGCACAGAGAGACACCAGAGTGAGAGTGGGCCACATGCACAAAGCATGCAACTAGGCTGAACTGAAAGGAGGTGCCAATTAGGCGCTTAGCAGTAGCACCAGACTGGAAGTCGAGAATGTTAAATCACACAGTGGCAGTGTCAGCACATTGTAAATTCCTCATAACACATAGAGTGTTGGTGAGAGTGAAGGAGGAGGCCAGGTGGGACTTTCCCATAGTCTCCTTGACAAGAGCAGGAGTGATAGGAGTAACTCCATCACTCTGGAAGTAAGGGATGTCAATGACCTTCAAAAAAGATTGTGACCTAGGAAGGACAGCCTCCACTGGCTCAGACAGAGACAGGAGGTGCTGGACAGCAGATGAGATCAGGCCTATTTCATCCTGACTCGCAACACAAGATGTGAGGAGGGTAACCCCCCCATAAGTGAATACACAAGAGTCAACCTGAAGATCACTCTTACTAAGGGCCTGGTTGGTGCTGCCAACCAGGGCAGAGAAGGTGGAGGAATTGGGAAGTAGGGACACCTGAACCAAGACCTGATGACATGAGAGACCAGCAATAGTTGACTTGATTTTGTGCTTCAAAGCAGCAGGAGGAACCAAGGCCTGATGTATTACAATGATATGATCAGATAGAAGTTCAGGCACAGTCTTGGCCAAATTAACCAAAGCTGTGATGTCACATATGGTATCAGCATAAGATCTTGTGGGGCCAGAGGGTACCTTAGAACCAGAAGGGGCCAGGTGCTTAGAGGACTGAGCAGGCTAAGGTGGAGGGGCAGGCTTGGATGCCTGAAGATGAGCAGTAGCCTCAGAAGGAGGACCATGCAGTTTGGAGGAAGGAACTAGGACTACTGACTCAGCAGATCCATGGGTCAGGACTGGGGTAGGAGTAACCTGGAATAGCACATCATGCATGACCAAGGCCAATATAGGGAAATAGGGAGTACCCTCGAAGAGAAGCATATGCCACCCTCCTGCAACAATATGGTGGACAGTGAGAGACACTGCCTGCACAAGCCTCATCTGGTCATGCTCCTCCTCCCAGGCTTTACTGGCCCAGTTGGCAAGAATATAATTGAAAGAATCAATAGTGTCTAAAAGACTACTGGAGTTCTTGTAGGTAGATTCTGTAAACCTCTCAGAGACAGACTGAGGGGCAGCAGGAGTAGAAGGGGCAGAGGGAGCTGGCTGGAAGAGATCAGCAGAGGTGCTGAGGGAGGAGCTTGGGTGGGACACAGTAGGTGCCAGGCACAGGGGAGGGGAGGTGAGCTCAGCAGCTGTGCTCAACCTCTTTTTCTTGCCCTTTGACCTTTTGGGGGTGGGCGTAATGGGGTCTGGTGGGCCCAAAGGAAGACCAGAGCAGTGAGAGGTGGAGGAGGATGCTATCACAGTGTTGCCACCACTGGAGGTGGAGAGGTCCTCAGTGTTGGACTGCTCTGACTCGCTCTCCTCAACTTCCTCATTCCAAGGAGCATTAGATAGTCCACATATATAGTGTGATTTGTCACTCATAGCTGAAAGGAACACAACCAAAATCCAAAGATGATGATGGTATAAGAGAAAGAAGGAATGCATGACAGTGGCTTTAACTTGAGTATTGAAAGCTTCAGGGTCAAAGCTCTCATCATTGGAAGTCATGGTGGAGTCTTCAATACTAGCTCCAAGGGCAGTGAATAGTGACATAGTTATTAATGATGTAGACTAATCTCTCGATGACAATGTTCCCAAAAGGGAAGACAGTGGTAAGAGATCAAGGAAGGATTGAGAAGTCATGGTCCTCCTTATCAAAAATATGACCACATGTTTGCATGGATACAATGTTGTGAGAGGATACATTGGAGGGAGCCTTGATTAAGCTATCCTGGTGTTGCACTATATGGAAGCAAATCCCCTCCTGTGCCAGGTCCACAGCCATATCATCTTCTTGCAAATTGTTGCTTAGATGGCAAATGTACAAAGCAGTAGTAGCAGAAGGCACAACCAGATTCCAAGACACTGAACACAAGTCTCCGAAATTAAACATGTACTAAGTCTGATTTTGAGAACACTTCACTATCCTTATAGCATTAACTCACTTCAAGAAGGCCAGCATCTGGCAGTTATCCACTGCAAGGTCCCAAAGTTCTGTGGGGAGGTTTGTTCTAGATCCTTCAAGGAAAATATTCTCAAGAACAACTGACACATCATACTGAGAGATAATAGGAAGAACTCATCAGAAACAGTGACAGGATCCAAGCCAAGTACCACAATCAGAGATTTCTTGTCAGCACCATTTATGTTACTGGTGAATTTGGATGGCAACAGAAGTGGGGAGACAAAACCAAAGAACCACAAATGTATTCATACAACTTCTATTCAAGTATGTTTGAGCTTGAATTCCAGCATTAATGAAGACATGCCCTGATTAGAAGGCACCAATAGAGGCAGTGCAGGTAGAGGTGAGAGAGCAGGAGTTGAGAATCTGGAGCCTTTGGATACATTGTCTGCCACCCAATCATCCTTGAACTTGTCAGTACAATGCTATTTGTTGAAGAAAGAGTCATATAGGCCCTCCTTTCCCATGTACCGTCACCATCGGTTTATTCTGATTTTGAAATACATTTTTCTATACTATGTCTGATGATCCCAGTGGTAGTCAGCCTAGTCCTTCACATCTCTCCTGGGCCAGAGACATTGGTTACGAGGAAGTTTTCACCACCAGCACGAGTGACACTCAGATGTCATCACCCTCTATGCCTGCTCCTTCCGAGCCCGAATTCCCCATGCCTTCAACTCCTCAGCTGAGCAAGCATGCTCGCCGTAGGGCCTCTCAGGCAGGCCTTACTCCCCATGCACTAAGGGCTGCCCCTCGTGCTCCCATTCAGACTCTGGAGGGTACTCTTATCCCCGCTTCTTACAAGGTTCCCACTGGTGCAGAGCTGGGGTTGGTGTTCACTCCCACTCCTGCTCCTTGTCCATCTTGCGGTCCTTCAGGGGTTCCCTCTGGTAAGGACATTCCTACCACTGATAACTCCTGCAATCTCATGGGGGCCCTCGACAACATTTCCGCTGCGCTCAACTTGTGGGATGATAAGCTCTGGGCAGTTGGGGATGATAGAGCCTGTATTGCTCTCAAGCTGGGTCAGCTTGTGAGTGGTTTCATTTCCAAAGGGTGGCATGAGCTCCCTTTTTTTTGATCTGGTGGCCCTGGCTCCTCCTCCACTTTGAAGGGGGTGCTTGAATCACTTGTCCTCTGGCCACCTCCAGGCTCCCAGACCCACAGGTCAGCTGAGTCAGCTGATCCTGCACCTCCCCCTCCCTCTTCTATGCATGCTCCTCCATTTGAGGCCACTGCTCATCCTCTGGCTCCCTGCCCTCAGGCTCCTCCCAGGCTGCCTAGGTCTCCAAAGCGCCCTGCCCCCTCCTTGGCTCCTGCCTCCAAATGGTTGTATGCCGACACTGTCCATAACATCACGGCCTTGGTCAATCTGGCCAAGACCATGCCTGATCTTCCATCTGATTGCATCATCGTGATGCATCAAGCCTCTGTTCCACCCCTGCCTTCGCACAGGAAGCTCAAGACCACTGTCGTTGGACCTTTCTGATGTCAGATTCTCATCAAGACTGAGGTGGTGGTTTCTGTCTCAGTTTTTCCTTCCCTGGTTGGCGCTGCTAACTGTTCTTTGGCCAAGGTTGACCTTTGGGTCGATTCTTGCATCGCCGCCTATGGGGGGATCTCCCTCCTTACTTCACGAGTTGCATTGCCTGAGGAGATTCAGGTGGTTGCTGCCGCTATCCACCAGCACTTGGGCTGTGAGGTTCATGCTGCTCTTCCCACATCCCAGTCTTATCTTAAGATTGTGGATGTCCCCTACTTCTGCCCCGGGTCTAAGGACTTTATTGATTTGGGCTATGTCAGGAAGGTCATGAGGCGATCTCACATGGCCTCCTCCTTTGTTCTCGCTAACTCTCCTCACGTTATGCAGAACTCCTGGCATGCAGACTCAGCTACAGTCTGGTTCAATGTCATTGACTCCCAGTCGGGCACTGTGGCTAAGCGCCTGATTAATTCCTCTTTCCAGTTTGGCCTGGCTTCATGTCCTGTGTGGCCCACCCAGTCTCATGCCAGTGTCCCTGTGTGCCAGCGTTGCTAGTGCTGGGGCCACTCCACCCACGCTTGCAAGTCTCAGGCACCTCATTGTCCACAGTGTGCTGGTCCTCATTCTGAGGCCAACCATTGCTCTCTTGCCAGTTGTTGTCATGGTAACCCCACAGCTAACCCCCCTGTGCCAGCTACTATGGAGGGAGCCCCATGCCCTCACACTGCCCACTGTGTGAACTGTAGTGGTGATCACAGTGCAAGCGACTGAAGGTGCCTATACTGGTGGCATCATTTCAACTGGGAGTGGTTGGCACAATGCACTAATCGCAACTGGCAGGAGCAGATGGCTGTGTCAGGTGTGATTTCTTGGAGGCAGGAGGAAGACCGTCAGGATAGGGGAGCTTTCTGACATCCATGTACCCGTTGACCCCTTCTCTCTCGATTCCATTTAGTAGTACCATTTGGCTTTGGCTGGAGGGGCGAAGTGTTCATGATTGGACTATGCGTAGGCTTCTTCAGGTTTTCTGTTTTCTGATGTCTTTGGTTGTACTCCTGTAATGGTATCCTGGGCTACCAACCTGGGTGCAGACTGCTATCGTGCACCACATTATAAATTTATGATTTTTTTTTTTAAAAAAAAAATTAAATTAAAGAAAAAGTCTCTCTTCTCCAGGTCTGATGTAGGTTGCTTCAACTTCTTGCATTTTAATTCTGATTGAGCACTCATGCTCATCCAGCACATCCCCTTGATCAGCTTTTCTCACTAGATCCTTGCCAAATTTCAGTGGAGTATCAAAACTCTATTCCCAATGATAGACCTTTACTGACTTTTGTGGCTTGATTTGCTCACAACACTTTTGGGCATGTTTCATGACTGGCATCTCATCTTTCAGCATCTGCTCATGAGTGGCCTTTTGCTTCTCCCAAAAAGTATCCTTAGCTACAGCTATTGCTGCTTGATGAATATTGACATCTTTTGAGGAGGGATCAGGATAAACTGGGTCTAAGGGTGCATCGTCATGAGATGACAATGAGTTGAGAGAAGTATTCTCTTGCTCTAGAGACAGACCCAAAGATTCTAGCAGTTGCTAGTTTCAAAAGTCATTACTGAAACATTTAAATTTGTCATGCAATATATCAAAGTAAGGGATTCTAGTTGGGATGTACACTGACAGTGTCTGAGTGATAAATGTAGAAGCCACTTGTATCTCTTCCACCAAAAGAGCAAGCAGATGGAAAGTGAGATTGTGCCTGGAGTCCCAAACCTCTCTACTACCTTTTTTTTTTAAAAAAAAAAATCAAAAATTTATAAAGTGGTGCTTATATGCAGTCCACTTCCAACAAAGTACATGATATACTAGCTAGGAAAAATAGAAAAATGTCTAATGTCAAACAGAATCACATAACAAATAATAGATATGCATACTATATAAGTACTTCTCTTCTAAACATAAGGCATCCATGTAGAAAACTAGGTGCTCCCAGAGTGCACACAAATAAACCAGTCAGCATCAAATCAATGATGCCAATACTTATAATGACAGTCATTAGCCACATGTTTGCCTTTGCAATTTATGCAATGAAAGTTGTGAGGACAAGGAATACCTGCCTCAGTGGAAGGAATGGGAGGTGTGGCTTTAGCGTTGCCCTTGTAGGCCCCACAGTATTCACAATGATGTGCTTTGGAGTGTGGTCTAGCACAGAGTGGACATTTGATTGCCTGAGCCTTCATCTCTTCTTTCTCTTATACTACCATTATCGTTGGATTTTGGTCATGTTCTTTTCAGCTATAAGTGACAAAGCATGCTACATACATGGCCTATCTAATACTCCTTGGGATGAGGAAGTTGAGGAGAGTGGGTTGGAGCAGTCTGACACCAAGAACCTCTCTGCCTCCAGTGGTAATGACACTGAGATGGTGTCCCCCTCTACTTCTTGCTGCTCTAGTCTCCCTTTGGGCCCACCAGACCCTGTTATGCCTACCCCCAAGAGGTTGAAAGGCAAGAAGAAGAGGTCGAGCACAGCTGCTGAGCTTGCCTCCCCTCCTCTGTGCCCAGCGCCTACTGTGTCCCACCTGGTCTCCTCCCTTAGTGCCTCCACTGATCCCTTCCAGCCAGCTCCCTCCACCTCTTCTACTCCTGCTACCCCTCGGTCTGTCTCTGAGAGGTTTGCAGAACCTACTTACAAGAACTCTGGTGGTCTTCTAGACACCATTGATTCTTTTAATCACATTCTTGCCAACTGGGCCAGCAAAGCCTGGGAGGAGGAATGTGACCAGATGAGACTTGCATGGGCAGTGTCTCTCATTGTCTGCCATATTGTTGCGAGGGGTGGCATATGCTCCCCTTCAAGGATACTCCTTAGTCCCCCATGCTTGCCTCAGTCATATGTGATGTACTACCCTGGGTTGCTCCTACCCCAGTCCTGACCTGTGGATCTGCTGAGTCAGTGGTCCCAGTCTCTTCTTTCAAGCCATGTGGTCCTCCTTCTGAGGCTACTGCTTGTCCTCAGGCATCCAAGCCTGCCCCACCATCTTGGCCTGCTCAGTCTTCTAAGTGCCTGGCCCCTTCTGGTCCTAAGATCTCCTCTGGCCCCACAAGATCTTATGCTAACACCATACACGACATCACAGCCTTGGTCAATTTGGCCAAGACTGTGCCTGAACTTCTGTCTGATTGCATTATTGTAATGTATCAGGCCTCAGTCCCTCCTGCTGTCTCCAAGTACAAGATTAAGTTGACCATTGCTGGTCCCTCATGTTGTCAGGTCTTGGTGCAGGTGTCCCCACTTCCCAATTCCTCCACCTTTCCTGCCCTGGTTGGTGCTGCCAACTGAGCCCTTAGTAAGAGCGACCTTCTTTTTTTTTTTTTTTTGACTCAAAAATTTATAAGGTGGTGCATGTTAGCAGTCTGCCCCCAGGCTACTGGAACAAAGTAATCCATGAGATACGACTAGAAAACATAACACAGCATTGAAATGAGTCTGTCACAATCGCACCTGGTTGTTCCACATTTCCCCTCCTCAACCAAAGCCAACAGAGGTACCTAGTTGTCCTACTCAAAGAATTCAGCGATGATGCCTAAAAGCTTTCCCACTCTCCTGCCTAGACTTTGCTGTCTTCTTGGGAATCACATCAAAAAAGACGTCTGCCCCAAAGCCACTATCCTGACTAAACTGTTGGGCCAGCCAGGGGCGGTCGAAGTGGTGCCTCCAATATGGGCACTATTTGTTGGATGCACTGTGCTTGTCTTTACAGTTGAGACAGCACAGGGCATGAGGGCATGGAGCTCTCTTGGGGGTTGGGTCCTGGGGTGGGGTGGCCTTGGGGTTACCTCAGCAGCAGGGTGCGTGTAGGTGATGGCTGGCCTTGGTATGAGGACTGGCACAGTGGGGGCACTTGGGGGCCTGGGCATGGCAGGCATGAGTCAAATGTCCCCAGCACTAGCAATGCTGGCACAGAGGGACGCTGGAGTGAGAGCAGGCTACACACACAAAGCATGCAACCAGGCTAAACTGGAAGAAGGCACCAATCAGGTGCTTAGCAGTAGCACCTGACTGGTAGTCGAGAATGTCGAACTACACTGTGGCAGTATTGGCATATCGTGAGTTCCTCATGACATGTGGAGTGTTGGCGAGGGTGAAGGAGGAGGCCAGGTGGGACTTCCCCATAGTCTCCTTGACAAGGGCAGGAGTGACAGGAGTAACCCCATTACCCTGGAAGTAAGGGACGTCAATGACCTTTAAGAAAGATTGCGACCTAGGGAGGGCAGCCTCAACTGGCTCAGAGAGTGACAGGAGGTGCTGGACAGCAGAAAAAATCAGGCCTATTTTATCCTGACTCGCAACATGAGACATGAGGAGGGTAACCCCCTCATAAGCAAACACACAAGAGTTGACCCAAAGGTCACTCTTACTAAGGGCCTGGTTGGTGCTGCCAACCAGGGCAGGAAAAGTGGAGGAATTGGGAAGTGAGGACATCCAAACCAAGACCTGGCAACATGAGGGACCAGTGATGGTTGACTTGATTTTGCACTTGGAGACAGCAGGAGGGACTGAGGCCTGATGCATTGTGATGACATCCTTCTTTCCCTTACACCACCACTATCTTCAGATTCTGGTCATGCTTTTTACAGCTATGGGTGACAAAGCTCACTATATACGTGGATTATCTAGTACTTCCTGGGATGAGGAAGTCGAAGAGAGCAGGTCAGAGCAGTCCGACGCCGAGGACCTCTCTGCCTCCGGTGGTGGTGACACTGAGATGGCGTCCCCCTCCACTTCTTGCCACTCTGGTCTCCCCTTGGGCCCACCAGACCCCGTCATGCCTACCCCCAAAAGGTCGAAAGGCAAGAAGAAACGTAGCTCAGCAGTTGCTGAGCTCACATTCCCTCCCCCACACCCGGCGCCTGTCCCGTCCCACCCGGTATCCTCCCTCAGCGCCTCCGCTGATCCCTTCCAGCCGGCTCCTTCTGCCCCCTCTACTCCTGCTTCCTCTCGGTCTGTTTCTGAGAGGTTTGCGGAACCTACTTACAAGAACTCTGGTGGTCTTCTTGACACCGTGGACTCTTTCAACCGCATTCTAGCCAACTGGGCTGGTAAGACCTGGGAGGAGGAATGCGACCAGATGAGGCTTGTGTGGGCAGTGTCCCTCACTATCTGCCATATTGTTACAAGGGGGTGGCATACGCTCCCCTTCGAGGATTCCCCCCTCTCCCCCATGCTGGCCTCGGTTATGCATGACGTGCTACCCCAGGTTGCTCCTACCCCGGTCCCCATCTGTGGATCTGCTGAGTCAGCAGGTCCAGGTCCTTCTTCTAAGCCACATGGCCCTCCTTCCAAGGCCACTGCACATCCTCAGGCGTCCAAGCCTGCCCCTCCACCTCGGCCTGCTCAGTCCTCTAAGTGCCCAGCCCCTTCTGGTCCTAAGATCCCCTCTGGCCTCATGAGATCCTATGCCGATACCATACGTGACATCACAGCCTTGGTTAACTTAGCCAAGACTGTGCCTGAACTCCCATCTGATTGCATCATTGCGATGCATCAGGCCTCAGTCCCTCCTGCTGCTTCGAAGCACAAGATCAAGTCAACCATCGCTGGTCCATCTCGTCATCAGATCTTGGTTCGGGTGTCCCTGCTCCCCAACTCCTCCACTTTCCCAGCCCTGGTTGGCACTGCTAACTGGGCTCTTAGTAAGAGCAACCTTTGGGTCAACTCTTGTGTGTTTGCTTATGGGGGGGTTACCCTCCTCACGTCTCATGTCGCGAGTCAGGATGAGATAAGCCTGATCTCTTCTGCTGTCCAGCGCCTCCTGTCGCTCTCTGAGCCAGTTGAGGCTGCCCTCCCTAGGTCGCAGTCTTTCTTGAAGATCGTCGATGTTCCTTTCTTCCAGAGTGATGGGACTACTCCTGTCACTCCTGCCCTCGTCAAGGAGACCATGGGGAAGTCCCACCTGGCCTCCTCCTTCACCCTCGCTAACACCCCTCATGTCATGAGGAACTCACGACATGCCAACACTGCCACTGTGTGGTTCGACATTCTCAACTCCCAGTCTGGTGCTACCGCTAAGCGCTTGATTGGCACTTCCTTCCAATTCAGCCTGGTCGCATGCTTTGTGCATGCGGCCCGCTCTCACTCCAGCGTCCCTCTGTGCCAGCGTTGCTGGTACTGGGGACATTCTACTTGTGCCTGCCATGCCCAGGCCCCCAAATGCCCCCGCTGTGCTGGTCCTCACACTGAGGCCAGCCATCGCCTACATGCACCCTGCTGCCAAGGTAACCCCAAGGCCACCCCACCCCAGGTCCCAACCCCCGAGGGAGCTCCATGCCCTCATGCCCCGTGCTGTCTCAACTGCAAAGG